>JARQOC010000003.1:658762304-658997753 GCA_033576535.1 Allobates femoralis | reverse complement strand
TGCCCCTGGCCAAATCCCGGGTCGCCTTATTTTCGGGGGGCGCCTTATTTTCGGGAAACACGGTATGTGTGGCCAGTTCCTGTTAACACTGTTCTGTCTCTTTGGCCAGCAGATGGTGATGTTCTTTTGCAAAGCTCCATTGTATACTAACTCCATCTTCTTACACTTTCTCGTTGCTTTTTAGTTCATCCTTAATAGGGCACAGTTGCATCTTTAACTACAGTTTAAGTACAGTACCTAGAAAGGGTCTCAGTCACATCACTTGTATTATCATTGGTTCAGACTGCTGGTCTCTCCTTCCTTTTGCAATGATTGCCTTCTATGATTGGCTGTTGTATATAAGCAGATATCTTTCACCAACTCAATAGGCAATTAGTGCGAAAGAGCTGATTTATATTACAGCATAGGCAAAATAATTAGTAAATACATGTTATTAAAGCACCAACAAGAAAAACATTACTAATTGAAGTACCTGACATTACAAAATGCAGAAAGCTGTAGCAACTTCAGTCATCTGATCGTCCTAGCTGTTGAAAGTTGGACTTCCAGTATCTCATATTGATGGCTTATCCTAAGTAAAATATTATAACTTCTTAAAATAACGTTATTTACATGAATGCATCATCTTGTGCTAATGTACGCTACCGTTTAAAAGTTTGGGGTCATTTAGAAATTTCCTTATTTTTTAAAGAAAAGCACATTTTTTTCAATAAAGCTAACATTAATCGAATCAGAAATACATTGTTATACATTGTTAATGTGGTAAATGATTATTCTAACTGCAAACATCTGGTGTTTAATGCAATATCTACAGTACATAGGTGTATACATTAGAGGCCCATTTCCAATAACCACCATTCCAGTGTTTTAATGATACATTGTATTTGCTAACTGTGTAAGAAGGCTAATGGAAGTTTAGAAAACCCTAGAAAACCCTTGCACAAGTATGTTAGCACATCTGAAAATGGTTTGGCTGATTAGAAAAGCTATAAAATTGACCTTCCTTTGAGAAGGAGGTTGAGAATCTGGAGAATTACATTTGTTTGTTCTATGAAACTCTCTAAATTGCAAGAAAAAGAGATCTTTCTTGTGAAACTTGACAGTCAATTCTTGTTCTTAGAAATGAAGGCTATTCCATGCGAAAAATTGTAAAGTAGCTGAAGATTCCCTACAACGGTGTGTAATATTCCCTTCAGAGGAGAGCACAAACATGCTCTAACTAGAGTAGAAAGAGAAGTGGGGGGCCCTGCTGCACAACTGAGCAACAAGAAAAACACATTAGAGTCTCTAGTTTGAGAAATTGACACGTCACATTTCCTTATCTGACAGCTTCATTAAACAGTACCTGCCAAAGGTCTGCAGTGCTGTAATTGCTGCAAAGGGAGCATTCTTTGACGAAAGCAAAGTTTTAAGGAAAAAATTATTATTTCAAATAAAAATCATAGTTTCTAACATGGTCAATGTCTGTACTATATTTTCTATTCATTTTGCAACTCATTTGATAAATAAAAGTATGAGTTTTCATGGAAAATCAAAATTGTCTAGGTGACCCCAAAAACTTTGAATGGTAGTGTATGTGCAGCAGAATAATAACAAGGAAAGGAATGTTTCTTAAGTTAGAGTCAACCCGGGAAACCAAAATTCTCAGTAGCTAATTTGTTTTGCTAAAACTGCAGCTAATCAGGTGACTGTTGGGGAGCAGTTTGTTCGCACTCAAAACCACACTGGTTTGTAGGTGAAAACTAGAGATGAGCCACCACCCCGGTGTTCGAATTCGATGCGATTCACTGAATTCGATGTGTGTTCGTCGAATGTTCATCGTACACCGTCGAACACGTTGAACACCATTGAAAATTAATGTAATAAGTGTTTTAACATTAGTACTGGGCGGGGGGAGCACCTACAGGGAGGGGGAGCACAGCACCGGGAGCAGGGAGGGAAAAACACAGGCGGGAAGCCAGCGGTGAGAAGAGGACTTCACCGCCGGCTTTCCTGGTCTGTGCCGCGCTCCATGCTCCCTGGAGCTGCTCCCCCCGCCCAGTTCTAAGTTAGGATTGGGTGCAGAGGCGGCAGGGGGGAGTGGGGAGCAAAGAAGCAGGGCAGGGAAGCCGGCGGCAGTGAAAAGACTGCCCCGCCGGCTTTCCTTCTGTGTTCTGCGCTCACCTCTCCCTGATGCCCCCTCATCGCCCCCCGCTGCATCCCCACCTGATCCTAAGTTAGGATCAGGCAGGGGGGAGCAGCTCCAGGAAGCGGGGAGGGGGCATCATGGAGCAGGAGCGTAGAACACAGCAGGGAAGCCAGCGGTGTCTTCACCGCTGGCTTTCCCACCTGTTATTTCAAATGATCAGCTGATGCATGAACCCACATGGACTTTCCCAGGGCTGCACAACTCAGCTACATCTCTGGTAGAGGTTCTCTACCAGAGATGTAGCTGAGCTAAAGAAGAAAACATGATTGGACTAGGTGGGACGGAAGAGGATTTTTTAATAAAGATGGCGTCTAAGTGTATTTTTTGTTTTATTTCTAATAAAATATTTTTTCTGTGTGTTATGTTTTTTTTTTACAAAATTCACTAGAAATTCATGAGACCCCATGAATTTCGGGCTTAGGGCCAGTTGATAACACAAAGCTGGCCCTAACCCCTTTATTACCCAGTGAGCCACCACACCAGGGCCCTGGATGAGTTGGATACAGCACCAGAGGATGGCGCTTCAATGAACGCGCCATCTCCTGGGGTGGCTGCGGGCTGCAATTTGCAGCAGGGGGGGCCCAGAAAGCTTGGGCCTCCCTGCGCTGCGGATTCCAGCCCCCAGCTGCCTAGTTGGTTGGCTGGACATAGAAATAGCGCGAAGCCCACGCATTTCTTTTATTATTATTTCATGAAATTCATGAAATAATAAAAAAAAGGGCCTTCTTCTATTTCTGTTTCCAGGCAGGTACAAATAGGCACCTGGAGATTGGAGACAGCCTGTTCCTGCCTGCTGTACCCGGCTGGACACAAAAATACGGCAAAGCCCACATCAAATTTTTTGGGAAAAAGGAATGAAAAAAATACATTTAGGGACTGCATCTTTATTAACCCCTCAAGGCCGGAGTGCTGCGGCATTGTAAGGGGGTTAACTCAGGTCACCGAGGATAGCTCAGGTCATGCCACCTGAGCTGTCCTCAGGTCACCTGAGTTAACCCCCCTTACAATGCCGCTGTGCTACGGCCTCGAGGGGTTAATAAAGATGCAGTCCCTAAATGTGATCTTTTTATTATTTTATTAATTTTTTCCAAAAATTTTGACGTGGGCTTCGCCGTATTTTTGTGTCTAGCCGGGTACAGCAGGCAGGTATGGGCTGCCCCCAACCCCCAGATGCCTATTTGTACCTGCTTGGAAACAGAAATAGAAGGAAGTCCTTTTTTTCTAATATTTCATGAATTTAATTAAATAATAAAAAAAAATGTGTGGGGCTTTGCGCTATTTCTATGTCCAGCCAGGTACAGATAGGCATCTGGGGGCTGGAATCCGCAGCGCAGGGAGGCCCAAGCTTTCTGGGCACCCCCCGCTGCGAATTGCAGCCCACAGCCACCCCAGAAGATTGCGCGTTCATTGAAGCGCCATCCTCTGGTGCTGTATCCAGCTCATCCAGGGCCCTGGTGCGGTGGCTCACTGGGTAATAAAGGGCTTAGGGCCAGCCTTGTGTTATCAGCTGTCCCTAAGCCCGAAATTCATGGGGTCATGCCAATATTAGACATGACCGCCATGAATTTTTAGTGAATTTAAAAAAAAAACACATAGAAAAAATATTTTATTAGAAACAAAACATAAAAAAACACTTAGTCTCCATTTTTATAAAAAAAATCCTCTTCTGTTCAACATAGTCCCAAAACGCAATTTCAGCACTGCTACATCACTGCATAGACATACACGTCTATGCAGATTGATAGCAGGCTGACAACTGACTATGACATTCAGGGTTCACCCCAGGTCATAGCTCAAGCTATGACTGCGGGTGAACCCTGCTGTCACAGCCGAACTCTGCTGCCGGAGATTGCCAAGTGCCGGAAGAGAAGTGAATAAACCGGGAGTCATTAACTTCCGGTTTATTCACTGCTCTGCCGGCGCTTTGCAATCTCGGGCAGTCGGCAGCAGAGTTCGGCTGTGACAGCAGCCTGAGCTATGACCTGGGGTGAACCCTGACTGTCACAGTCAGTTGTCAGCCTGGTATCACTCTTCATAGACGTGTGTGTCTATGCAGATTGATGTAGCAGTGGTGAAATTGCTTTTTGGGACTACGTCGGACGGAAGAGGATTTTTTAATAAAAATAGAGTCTAAGTGTCTTTTTTATTTCTAATAAAATATTTTTTCTGTGTGTTGTGTTTTTTTTTTACAAAATTCACTAGAAATTCATGGTGGTCATGTCTAATATTGGCGTGACCCCATGAATTTCGGGCTTAGGGCCACCTGATAACACAAAGCTGGCCCTAACCCCTTTATTACCCAGTGAACCACCGCACCAGGACCCTGGATGGGTTTGATACAGCGCCAGAGAATGGCACTTCAATTAACGCACCATCTTTCTGTTTCCAGGCAGGTACAAATAGGCACCTGGGGGTTGGAGGCAGCCTGTTTCTGCATGCTATACCCGGCTGGACACAAAAATACGGTGAAGCCCACGTCAAATTTTTTTGGGAAAAATTAATTAAAAAAATATATTTAGGGACTGCAGGGACTGCATCCTTATTAACCCCTCGAGGCTGGAGTGCTGCGGCATTGTAAGGGGGGTTAACTCAGGTCACCGAGGATAGCTCAGGTCATGACAGGTGACCTGAGTTAACCCCCCTCACAATGTCACTGTGCTCCGGCCTCGAGGGGTTAATAAAGATGCAATCCTTAAATGTTATTTTTTATCTTTTTATGAATTTCTTCCAAAAATTTTGACGTGGGCTTTGCCATATTTTTGTGTCCAGCCAGGCACAGCAGGCAGATACAGGCTGCCCTCAACACCCTGTTGCCTATTTGTACCTGCCTGGAAACAGAAATAGAAGGAAGCACTTTTTTTTATTATTTCATGATTTTCATATAATAATAAAAAAAAAAAAACGTGTGTGACTTCGCGCTATTTCTATGTCCAGCCAGGTACAACTAGGCAGCTGGGGGCTGGAATCCGCAGCGCAGGGAGGCCCAAGATTTCTGGGCCTCCCCCGCTGCGAGTTGCAGCTCACAGCCACCCCAGAAGATGGCGCGTTCATTGAAGCGCCATCCTCTGGCACTGTATCGAATTCATCCAGGGCCCTGGTGCAGTGGCTCACTGGGTAATAAAGGGGTTAGGGCCAGCTTTGTGTTGTCAACTGGCCCTAAGCCCAAAATTCATGGGGTCACGCCAATATTAGACATGACCGCCATGGATTTCTAGTGAATTTTGTAAAAAAACACAAACTCACAGAAAAAATATTTTATTAGAAATAAAGCAAAAAAATACACTTAGACTCCATCTTTATTAAAAGATCCTCTTCCGTCTGACGTAGTCCAATCAGGTTTTTTTCTTTAGCACAGCTATATCTCTGGTGGAGAACCTCTACCAGAGATGTAGCTGAGCTGTGCAGCCTTGGGAAAGTTCATGTGAGTTCATGCTGCATGAACTCACATGAACTTTCCTAGACAGCACCGCGGCTTTTTCAAATGAACAGCTGATCATTTGAAATAACAGGCGGGAAAGCCAGCGGTGAAGACACCGCCGGTTTTCCTGCTGTGTTCTGCACTCCAGCTCCATGATGCCCCCTCCCCGCTCCTTGGAGCTGCTCCCCCTGCCAGATCCTAACTTAGGATCAGGTGGGGAGGTGGTGGGGGGGAGATGAGGGGGCATCAGGGAGCGGGGAGCTCAGAACACAGCAGGAAAGCCGGCGAGGCAGTCTTCTTACCACCCCCGGCTTCCCTGCCCTGCTTTTTCGCTCCCTGCTCCCTGGTGCTGCGCTTCCGACCAGTCCTGACTCAGGATCGGGATGGGAGGTAGTGGGAGGAGTGGAGGATGGGGATGGGAGACTGCGGGGGGGCAGAGAATTGGGCTGAATTATTGTTTAAAAGCCGGCGGTAAAAAGTTGCCGGCATTTAAACAATCATGCCCCCATTTCAGCCTTTTCCTCTGTCCCCAGACCACTTTATAGGGTCCTTTTGGTGATCGAAGCGTTATCGAACATAACCTCGAACTGCCGAATTTGAAGCTAATTGTTTGCATTTGTCGAATGACTCGAACACCGCCCAAAACAGGTCGAATTTGATATTGGCGAACATTTCGAATCGAACATCGCTCATCTCTAGTGAAAACCATAAAATAAAGGGATAGTTAAGTAAACAAATGAAAAAACACAACATATGGCCACTCAGGTTTTACTGTGCTGGCTGGTTTAACTCAATTTGCTATTACTCTTATTCTGATAATGTATGAAGTATTTGTAAATCTAGTTATACTGACATATATTATCCAAAAGTCCCCACCATAACTTAATTTAACCAATGATCCTAGTAGGCAGAAAAAAAGTGCACCAAAGTGCAAGGCATATTTTGTTTTGATCAGGGTCGCCACCAGGGCTTGACTGGTATGACTGGTGTCAAGGGCTCGGTGGCTGGCGGGATCCTGGCCATGGTACCATGGGGCTGGGGCTACTTACCCCACAGCAGGGTCAAGCCCAGCCCTCAAAGCCTGAACTGACACCCGAAAGGGCGGGTGCAGTGCCGGCTGTGCAGCAGTGTGTGGACTCAGAGGCAAGTGCTGTGTACTCCGGCATCGGGGCCTGCCCTGTTTCCTCCCCCTCCCTCCTAACCTGTGCTGTGCAGAAGGTGATGTGCGGCAGCATCTGGCTGTAGTAAGCTCCCAGTGGCAGATCTCTATCTCCTGCACCGCTGTCCAGGGGAATAGAGTATACCTGTGGCAGCCACGGTGCTGGAGAGAGAGATCTGCTACTGGGAGCTCACTACAGCTGTATGCTGCCGCGCATCAGCTTCTGCACAGCACAGATTAGGAAGAAGAGCGGGGGGAGGGAGCACAGAGGGGAAGCAGAGCGCATGGGGGAAATGCACAGAGGTGAGGCACAGGTGGGGAACAGGAATAGGGGGATTACAGGCAGAGAGGAGGGCAGGCCCATGTGAGGGCAGGTACAGGGGGATTGCAGGCACAGAGGGTAGGCACCAGGGGGGACAGGCACAGAGGGGAGCCACAGTGTTCAGAGGGGTATAGGAATGGAGGGATAGGCACAGAGAGGAGGCACAGCATATAGAGGAGGGACATGCACAGTGCACAGGGGGGAAAGGCACAGAGAGGATGTACAGTGTCGAGGTAGACATTTCTGAATACACCACAACTTGGGAATTTTCCATGTCTCAATTGCAATCAATGTTCAAATATAGTGAAAGGGGACACCTTCACCCACCCAGGAACCGGGAAGAGATTTTCTATACATGATTAGTTCACATGTGATTCCAGTTACGTGAGCTACTTAATAAAATGTCCATGCGGTCTCGGATATGTTGGGGAGACCACCCAGCATATCCGAGACTGTATCAGTAAACACAAGTTCACTATCAGATGTGGATACATAATGTTACCTATACCTGACCATTTCAAGACATATGGTCACACAGTCTCACAGTTACGGTTTCAAGTAATTGAAAATATTGAAATCATTAGACAGGGTGGTGACCGAGTCTCTAAACTAAAAGAACGTGAATTATTAGAACCTCATTGTATGCATAATATCAGATATGGGTTCTGTAATGCTGACGCCGTTATAAATACCTAGTTTTCCATAAATATATATGCTATGCTATATTATCATGGTATACTATCTTTATGAGGAAGGTCTATATTCCATCTGTTTGTATCCCTGACGTCTAGTTACTCCCATCACTGAGTATTTTGCTTGATATTGTATGGATTCTATATACTTATCCCATGTTTTAATCTTTTTCCAGATCTATTAATTCAGTCTGATGCATCTTCCTAAGATCGGCACTTGATTCACCGAGTCTCACTGTCTGGAACCTAGCAACACAGAATAGCGCAATCACGCATGCGCACTTTTGCGGTTCACGGCGGCTTCCACACACCAGAAGCAGGAAGCCGCCAGCCTGCACATATCATTTAAAATGCGGCACCGCCGCCAGGAGAGCACACACCACGCACCCCCGGGCACGGTAGGCCTGCTATCACTCACACCACCGCAGCAAATGGTACTGTAACCATATATTTTACTTTATCCTCTTTCATTTTCATTTTCTGCCTGCAGTTCCAGCTTCAAATAAGGTATGAATCCTTGCACACTTGCACAGATGAACCAATGAGGGAGTGACATGGTAATATAGACAATATTATACAAATTTAATTACCACTAATCATCTTCATATACATAGAATATTACACAAAAAGCCACACAGGCCAGCATTATATAAAGGGGACAGACTACAGCTAAAGTTGGGTAACTCCAATATATATAACATAATGATTTACCTTGACTTTTGTGAACATCAATAACGGATTATATCTCCACCACAGGCACACTAGTACATAACTAGTCTGCCTGAATGACCCTACAGTAAGTAATCATACTGCATGAATCCTTCTACGATAAGGCCATAAGCTTAAACTACTATATCTACCTCTAAGTAGAGGTATGTATCCTCACAATATTTACATCTGCCCCATTAATCTTCCTCGTACTGCTCTTATCTTTTACTTTTATTTTCAAAATAGATTAAATCTTGTACTTTGTGGTCAGATTTCATATCACCTGGTAGTCCCTCATCAAGGTACTGTGAGCACAAGAAAGCTTTGAGTCCATTTAGGACCATTATTCACTAGGTATGAATACCTTTCTCAATTTCACTTTTTGGTGCCTGATCAACCTTATGTATTTGTTTTTCATTTACTTAGTGAAATCCCGTTTGCATTAGGGGTCACACAAATTATCCTGAAGGAGTGACGTATTACCTCCTTTGATCAAATATTGTTCTCTTGCTTTGATTAAGGTGTACCTGATTACCTATGATAATATATGCAATAATGAGTATGTATGTCATACCATGATCATCGACGATAGATGATGTTTTTGTTCATTGTTAATGATGGATTTTGTGTAACTTGTAACTGATGCCATGGGCTAGGGTCACACTTTAAAATAGAATTGCGTTCACCGCATCCAGCTACCCTGTGAGCAGCCAGCGCGCATAATATACTTAATGTAGGTATAGTATGTGCACTGTCCGAGGTACTGAAGGCTTATACAGTAGATCTATGGGCTGCGCAGCGGCTTCATTCATAAAAATGTACAGAGCCAATAGGAGCCGGCTACTGTACATCATCAATTAAAGCATTATATGCCCACCTGAGTGGGTGGTATGTCTCTAGGGGGGGTGGGCACCCCCTAGAGACATTATAGCCACAATTATTAATAAAATGTATTCTCTATAAACAGCTGCGGCAGCCGGGATAAGGAATGTATATACGGTTAACAAGTTGATCAGGATTACACATCCTGAGCAATCCGGTTACCGTATTGGGGGGTTTAGAACCGCTCCGAAAACTGCAGCCTGCATGATTTTTCACTTAGGCTGCAGAGCTAGAGCCGGTAACCGGATTGCTTGCAAAGCAATCTGGTTTTTATAATAGGTTCCTATGAGGAGGTTCAGGTTTAAAAAAAAAAAACGTAAGTGTGACCCTAGCCATTATTTTTTGTTTGTTATTTAGTATCAGACTGATTGGAAATGGCAAGCTAGCCGAAATGTCTTATTTTTGACTGATGTTTTCAATAAAAAACCCTTTTTTGAATGCAAGAAGTTTCTCTCTATTCATATACTCCATATGCCAAGGTTATCTATATAGCCACACAGAGGAGACACAGCGCAGAGGGGCGTGAGATACAGATAGGAAGGAGACATGGAGAGAGAGGATTCACAGCATGCAGGTAGGAGATGGGCACAGAAAGGAAGCACAGCACATGGGGACGGAAGACACAGATGGGGGGACACAGCGCAGAGGGGAGCGACAGCGCACATGGTGAGAAGTCAGAAGCTGCTCTTACAAGCCATCAGATGAACGTCTGTGAGCCAGAACAAGACCTGAACCAGGCTCTCAGACTTCATGTGTTCATTGTGTGGCAGTATTTCCCCTTATAGGTGGTATTACTTGGTCACTATCTGGTGGTAATATGCACTCAGATCATGGTGTGGCAGTATTTGTCCCTTGTATGTGGTATTATTCTGTCACTATGTGGTGGTAATTTGCACTCTGGTCATGGTTTGGCTGTATTTCTCCTTGTATGTGTAAAGCCAGGGTCACATTGGCGCTGGCATTCCGTCCAGGGGGTATCCATCAAAAAGGTAGATTCTGGTAGCATTAACACAGCGTTACCGTAATGGAGTAATGGAATGCTGCCTTAATGCTGCCAATAGAATCTTATGGGGGACGGACTGCCGAGCGCATGCATGTAAGTGCTGGAGTTTGAAATCTCGCACTATAAGCGGACCACATGACACGCGCTTCCATGTCATGTGGTGCGCTTGGAAATAGCGCAAGATTTCAAACTTACATGCCGGCGTTTGAATTCGCTCGAGGGTCCGTCCCCAATGGGATTCTATTGGCAGCGTTAAGGCAGCGTTCCATTACAGTTACACTGCGTTAATGCTGCCAGAATCTATCTTTTTGACAGACCCCCCCTGGACAGAATGCCAGCGTCAGTGCGACCCTGGCCTTATTCTTAATATTCGGTCACTATCTGGTGGTAATGTGCACTCTGATCATGATGTGGTGGTATTTCTCCTTGTATGTGTTATTATTCGGTCACTTTCTGGTGGTAATGTGCACTCTGATCATGGTGTGAAAAAAAAAGAGTAAAGTAGGGTCCTGCCAAGAGAGTCTACCTTGTCATGGTGGCGGACACAAAAAAGTGTTATGTTTTGGCCAAATAAAATCTGATAGCTATGTTTGTATGTGATCTGGTGTTTGATGGGAAGTGTTATATTGGTGAGGATTAGTGATGAGCCACCACCCTAGTTTTCTAATTTGATTTGGTTCGACGAATTGGGCGTTTGTTCGTCGAATGTTCGTCGAACAGCGTCGAATCCCATTGAAAACAATGGCAGCCAAACACAAACACATAGAAAACACATAGAAAACACCTTCTAAAGTGTCCAAACGGTGACAAACTAATTAGAAGATACAACAAACATATGGAAAAGTGAAAACTACATAAAAAAATGCGAAAAGAAAAGAGATAGACGAGTAAAAGGAGACACAGATATAGGCATGTCATTCCCTTCCAAAATCAGTTTTTACTACAGTAGTTGTAAGGCATCATGCACATGATGAGTAGTTGTTGAGTTTTACTTCAGTATCTGAAAGCCACGTCAAGAACATGAGTATTTGGTGCATTTTACTTCAGTATCTGGAAGGCCATGTGCAGATGATGATTATTTGGTGCGTTTCACTTCAGTATCTGTAAGGCCATGTGCAGATGATGATTATCTTGTGCGTTTCACTTCAGTATCTGTAAGGCCATTTGCAGATGATGATTATTTAGTGTGTTTCACTTCAGTGTCTGTAAGGCCATGTGCAGATGATGATTATTTGGTGCGTTTTACTTCAGTATCTGTAAGGCCATGTGCAGATGATGATTATCTGGTGCGTTTCACTTCAGTATCTGTAAGGCCATTTGCAGATGATGATCATTTAGTGCGTTTCACTTCACTATCTGTAAGGCCATGTGCAGATGATGATTTTTTTGGTGTGTTTTACTTCAGTATCTGTAAGGCCATGTGCAGATGATGATAATTTGGTGCGTTTGACTTCAGTAACTGTAAGGCCATGTGCAGATGATGATCATTTGGTGCGTTTCACTTCAGTATCTGTAAGGCCATGTGCAGATAAGGATTATTTGGTGCGTTTCACTTCAGTATCTGTAAGGCCATGTGCAGATGATGATTATTTAGTGTGTTTTACTTCAGTATCAGTAAGGCCATGTGCAGATGATGATTATTTGGTGTGTTTAACTTCAGTATCTGTAAGACCATGTGCAGATGATGAGTGTTTGTTGAGTTTCACTTCAGTATCTGTAAGGCCATGTGCAGATGATGATTATCTTGTGCGTTTCACTTCAGTATCTGTAAGGCCATTTGCAGATGATGATTATTTAGTGTGTTTCACTTCAGTGTCTGTAAGGCCATGTGCAGATGATGATTATTTGGTGCGTTTCACTTCACTATCTGTAAGGCCATGTGCAGATGATGATTATTTGGTGCGTTTCACTTCACTATCTGTAAGGCCATGTGCAGATGATGATTATTTGGTGCGTTTTACTTCAGTATCTGTAAGGCCATGTGCAGATGATGATTATCTGGTGCGTTTCACTTCAGTATCTGTAAGGCCATTTGCAGATGATGATCATTTAGTGCGTTTCACTTCACTATCTGTAAGGCCATATGCAGATGATGATTTTTTTGGTGTGTTTTACTTCAGTATCTGTAAGGCCATGTGCAGATGATGATAATTTGGTGCGTTTGACTTCAGTAACTGTAAGGCCATGTGCAGATGATGATTATTTGGTGAGCTTCACGTCAGTATCTGTAAGGCCATGTGCAGATAAGGATTATTTGGTGCGTTTCACTTCAGTATCTGTAAGGCCACGTGCAGATGATGATTATTTAGTGTGTTTTACTTCAGTATCAGTAAGGCCATGTGCAGATGATGATTATTTGGTGCGTTTTACCTCAGTATCTGGAAGGCCTTGTGCAGGCGATGAGTATTTGGTACGGTTTTTAACGCAGCATCTGGAAGGCCTCGTGCACACACTGAGCATTGTGTCACATTTAGGGGACTACAACAAGAGTCTCCATTTTTCTCACAAATTTGGGCCCAGACACCACTTCAGTGTCATCAATTGCCCCACAGTTGCAAGCTGAAAATGGTTGGTGGGGTGACTTTCATGCAGCACATTCCAAAATCCACAAGCCTTTAGTCTCCCCATGTTATCTGTAAGATTTGTCACCAAAATGTAAGTAGCGGCCAAAAAATCTGGGTAACTATGAAGACAGCAGGAGAAGGGGCTGCTGTCCAAGTCTTGCCATCCCCAAGAGTTGAGCGTCAATCCTCTCTATGTACAAGTTCCTCCACTGCTTCTGCCTCCTCATCCTCGTCTCGGTCCTCCACCTGCACCCAAAGCATGTCTGGTAATGCCACCCGCGTTCTAACTGCGCACAAGGAATCCTGCACACCTCCTTACTATGATGGCATCAGGCGGTCTTTACCTTGAAATGTCTGGGAAATGTGAGTCACACAGCTGAGGAGTTGTAGTCTGCTGTGGAGACCGAGTTTCATCAATGCTTGTGTCCACTGAACCTGCAGCCAGGGAAGGCCGTGTGCGACAATAATGCAATGCTGGGTGCAGCCCTCCTCCGGGGCAATGTGACACACATGCCTTGCATGGCTCACGTCTTAGGCTGTGGTCACAGTACCATTTTTCACATGCATTTTTGGAGACCTGCGTTTTCAAAAACGCATGTAAAAAACGCACCCATAGGCCCCCATGTTAAAAAACGCATGCCCTCATAGCCAAAAAGCATGTGTGACTGTCCCATGCGTTTTTGGAGCATATCCAAAAACGCATGCGTTTTTTAATAAGGGGCCTTATGGAAAACGCATGCAAAAACGCATGTACAATTAGTGCCATTCAAAAATGCATGCGTTTTTGAATGGCACTAAAAGGTACTAATTGTACATGCGTTTTTGCATGCGTTTTCCATAGGAACCCATGTTATAAAAACGCATGCGTTTTCTACAAAAACGCATGCGTTTTTCAAAACGCTCAAAAAAATACTACAAGCACTATTTTTAGGTGCAGATTCAAAAACGCAGCCAAAAACGCAGGGAGCCATCACACACCTTACAAAACTCATGCTGACATGAAAAAACGCATGAGTTTTGTTAAATCACTTAAAAAAATGCATGGCAACTGTGACCACAGCCTTAAACATGGTTGTCTAGCAAATATTTGCACACTATCCGTCCCTAGATGGTCTTCAGCAGAGGGCACGGTCACTGTGTGCTCACTTCCGCCGTTCTTATGCCGTAGCTCAACACCTTGTATCTCTACAGAAGTCGTTTGGCCTGCCAATTCTCCGGCTGAAATGTGATGTGCCGACACGATGGAATTCAACTCTGCACATGTTGCAGCAACTGTGGCAGCACCGATGAGCCCTGGTGCAATACGTCATGACGTATAACCTGGGCCTATGAGATCCAGGGGTGGGGCAAATCACACTGCTGGAGTGGTCTGAAATGAATGACCTATGCACCATTCTGTACAGTATTGAAATGTTGACAAAGATGTTTAGTGATAATTATGCCATTATCAGCATGACTTTTCCTGTCATTTACATGCTGGAGCACACTTTAAACAGTATTCAGAGTCAGGTGGTGGCACTAGAGGAGGGGGAGGAAGTACAGGAGGAGTCGTATGCAGAAGGGCTCACAATATCTCCAAGGTGCAGTTATGCTTGCTCAGAACCTTCTTTATCTGGGCCTGGATCTGACTGCAAAAGCTTCTGGGCATCAGTGCAGATAATTTCCTCGTCTTGACTCACACAAGCTTTTGAGCAGACCTCTGATTCCCAGGCTATAGTATGAGTGAAGAGCGATGCATAGTCAACCATCTGTCTTAGGCTGTGGTCACAGTACCATTTTTCACATGCATTTTTGGAGACCTGCGTTTTCAAAAACGCATGTAAAAAACGCACCCATAGGCCCCCATGTTAAAAAACGCATGCCCTAATAGCCAAAAAGCATGTGTGACTGTCCCATGCGTTTTTGGAGCATATCCAAAAACGCATGCATTTTTTAATAAGGGGCCTTATGGAAAACGCATGCAAAAACGCATGTACAATTAGTGCCATTCAAAAACGCTTGCGTTTCCCATAGGAGCCCATGTTAAAAAAACGCATGCGTTTCCGCAAACGCATGCGGTTTTTTAACATGGGCTCCTATGGGAAACGCATGCGTTTTTGAATGGCACTAAAAGGTACTAATTGTACATGCGTTTTTGCATGCGTTTCCCATAGGAACCCATGTTATAAAAACGCATGCGTTTTCTACAAAAACGCATGCGTTTTTCAAAACGCTCAAAAAAATACTACAAGCACTATTTTTATGTGCAGATTCAAAATCGCAGCCAAAAACGCAGGGAGCCATCAGAGACCTTAAAAAACTCATACTGACATGAAAAACGCATGTAAAAAAGCATGCGTTTTTAAAAGGCACTAAAAAAACTGTGACCACAGCCTTACCCCATACTCAGATGGGTGGCTCGAGACTTGGGAACTATGCGGAAGCAAGTGGGATTGTGGTGACACCTCTGAGGACTGGTGTATTTGTGAAGTAGAAGTTGAGGTGGAGGAGAGCCCACTTGCTGAAGCACTTGCTATCCATTCAAGCACCTGCTCTTTTTGTGCCTCATCTAGAATTGGTATTGATTGTCATCTGAGTCGTGTCCGTACGAAAGGGATCATATCAAAATCTCCACGGAAAGAAGTAGATTTCTTAGTTTGGCTGGAAGATGCTCTTTCTCCAGCAGATGTTACTCTTGCTTTCCCACGTACCCCACGGACACAAACTGTTTTTCCCTTTCCCCCATGCCTATTCCCCCTTCCACCAGAAGCAGGCCTTTTGCCACTCATTTTGTATGTGAACAAAATGGCAACTCTGCAGTTGTTGGCAAAAAATATTCTGATGGAAATCGAGTGCGGCTGATTGGCCAGACAGTGGTACTAGGCACAAAAAATTATGTTTGCTTGTTCCAGTAAAAAATTATTAGAATGAACTACACTTAATGTGTATTTGGTTGTATGAAACGTGGCCTACAGTAAAGGTTTAGTGAACACTGCTGTTAAGCAAAAACTGACAGGTTAGCTTGTTGCAATAAAAAAGTAGTAGAATGAACTACACTCAAGGTGTATTTGGTTGTATTAAACGTTAGTGAACACTGCTTTTAAGCAACAAATGACAGGTTAGCTTGTTGCAGTAAAAATGTAGTAGAATGAGCTACACTCAAGGTGTATTTGGCTGTGTTAAACGTGGCCTACAGTGAAGGTTTAGTGAACGCTGCTTTTAGGCAAAAACTGACAGGTTTGCTAGGTGCAGTTAAAAATTAGTAGAATGAACTACACAAGGTGTAGCTTCTCTCACAAGTGGGCTACACCACTGTGGAACACTGCTAGTCTGATAGGCTGTGGTCACACATAGAAATCCGTTTTTGGAAGTGATTTTCATCATCAATCCGTTTTTTATAGGGTGCTTTTTGAGCCTCCTGCTCTCCTGAACGTTTTTGGACTTTTCATTAAAAACGCATGCGCGAACGCATGCGCAAACGCAAGTGCCAAATATGGCATGCGTTCGCGCATGCGTTTCCCATAGGGCCCCATGTTAAAAAAAACGCATGAAAACGCAATGCGTTTTTTAACTGATGCCAAAAACGTTGCATGCAACGTTTTTGACTCAAAAACGGACAGGGCAATGTTCTGAGCTCCAGAGAAAAACGGACAGGGTGTTTATTACATCCAATCCATTTTCTGTCAGTTTTTGGACTTAGAAAAAAAAAGTGAGAAAACTGAAGCCAAAAACGGACTGAGGGCTTATGTGGAACCCCAGCCATACTAGCCCGAACAAAGTGCCTGGACTAGCTGCAGCAAAAAAAAAGCCTTATTAGGCTGGGGTCACACATAGAAGTCCGTTTTTGGAAGTGATTTTCATCACCAATCCGTTTTTTATAGAGTGCTTTTTGAGCCTCCTGCACCCCTGAACGTTTTTGGACTTAGTCATTTTTTCATTAAAAACGCATGCGTTAACGCAGGTGCCTATATGTGCCATGCGTTAACGCATGAGTTTCCCATAGGGCTCCATGTTAAAAAAACGCATGCGTTTTTTAACTGATGCCAAAAACGTTGCTAGCAACGTTTTTGGCTCAAAGACGGACATAGCAATGTTTTGAGGTCCAGAAAAAAACGGACAGGGTGTTTATTACATCCAATCCGTTTTTCTATCAGTTTTTGGAGTTAGAAAAAAAAATGACAAAAATGAAGCCAAAAACGGACCAAGGGCTTATGTGTGACCCTAGCCAGAGACTGCTCTAACCTAGCCCTCAAAAGGGCTGTAATTAAAACTAGACCCTGCTTCTATGTAGCTGATAGACTACTAGTCCCTAGTCCCTATCCCTAATCGCTACTCCTATGGAGCAGCCCTGAAAATGGCTGATATTACTAGTCCCTACTCCCTAAACCTATCTATCTAACTTTGTATTCGCTCACTAGCTGACTGAAAGAGCACAATTTAGTTTGCACTGTTTAGCGATCGCACACAGCAGCAGCCGCAGATGCCGTCTAACACCTGCAGCAGCTATCAGCACAATGGTGGCGATCTTTAATATGGCCGGGTTTTATAGGGCTAGGACATGTGACAGACACAGCCAATGATGACATTAGTTGTGTGATAAAAATGCACTTTGCAGTGTTGGACTGTGATTGTCTAGCCGCCTGAACCGCCCCACTGTACATGCTTTAGAAGAAAAAAATAAAAAAACGCGACCTTATTGCTGCAGCTCTGATACAAGCCCCCCCTGCACAATATACACAAACTGGATATTAACATTCATTTGCTGTATTTGGGCTAGGTTTAGGGTTAGGAAGATTAAGCTTTTGGTGATTGAAGCGTTATCAACATATACTAGAACTGCCGAATTTCAAGCAAATTGTTCTAATTCGGTGAATGACTCGAACACCGCCAAAGACAGCTCGAATTTGAGATTGGCGAACAATTTGAATCGAACACTGCTCATCTCTAGTGAGGATGTGGTGCAGAAGTAGAGTTTTTCTAATAGTGGCAGGCGGATCTGTGGGAGGTTTGAGGGGTGGAGCCAGAGCTGGGGTGGAGGTGGAGCTAGGCTGGAGGCGGAGCTGGGGTGGGGTTTCGGGGGGTCCCAAATTTTGCCAGTAAGTGGCCCTGCGCTGGTTTTTATCATTGCTTATTGCACCTTCTACTTCCTGTGGTTTGAAACATCCACTCTTCGTTTTGTAATAATTCCTTTTAGGAATACAGTATTACATGGAATATGCAGTATTTTAAACATTGAGTATTTAAAATTTAACTCAAGAATCCAAGGCGTAATAAATGTGACACAAATGTTTCTAAAATGTTCAGCTTTTTATAGCACCTTTGCTGAATAGAACAACCAGATAGGTCGAATCAGAATCAGTGCTGCTGTCAGGGCCTGTGTTAGAGTAATACAACATATTCACTGCGTTAAACACACATCAAATGTCATTAGGAAGATGAAATCTTCCATCACTATCAGGTTCCCCTTCACAAACATGGCTCTTTTTCAACTCCCTAAATCTCACTTTTATTAATGTTTAATAATGTGTCTGTCCTTGCTTTACTGAGCAGAGGAATTGTTTATTACCCTCTGCCCCTTACAAGAGGAGCTTTGTGTGATGGAAAAGGTATTCTGATTTTTCCTTCGTTCATGCTCTACACAAACCCTACTATTAAGAATAATGAGGACAGATGCTTTCGTACAAGTCCTTGTTTGTCATCTTTGAGATGTCACAAAGGATTTAAAGCAGCGTCTAAGTGATGTGCCAGCCTGTAATTTCATTTATATCAATTTAGTCCTGTGTTATTCATATCATCTGTAGCCTTGTGTCTAGTCAGATAATTCCCTAAATGCCGCATTCTACAACATTCATTGGCGATAGCACTATAACCAGTCAGAACAGAATTCCGACATAAAGTCACCAAAGCTCCAGGCAGTTTTTCAAATTATATATTTTTTTTAATGGAATTCAGACAGATTCATGGACACAATTCCAGGCACATAGCTTTCTCAACTACTGAGACACATAACTTGTTATCTGAAAAAAAGCCACAGGAAACAAATGTAAACTAACACAAAAACGTCAAAAGAATATGAAGACAGATTTACCATATACTCATGTACTGTAGAGGGAAGTCACTTCAAATTAAAAGTATTGTTTTTTTTGGACCATATGACAAACTTTTTTTTCCCTCCAAATTAGATGGCAAAGTGGGGGGTGCATCTTATACACTGTGTACAGAATTATTAGGCAAATGAGTATTTTGATCACATGATACTTTTTATACGTTGTCCTACTCCAAACTGTATAGGCTTGAGAGCCAACTACCAATTAAGTAAATCAGGTGATGTGCATCTCTGTAATGAGGATGGGTGTGGTCTAA
Organism: Allobates femoralis; assembly: GCA_033576535.1. Classification (NCBI taxonomy): domain Eukaryota; kingdom Metazoa; phylum Chordata; class Amphibia; order Anura; family Aromobatidae; genus Allobates; species Allobates femoralis. Next base: position 658,978,475 of record JARQOC010000003.1, on the reverse strand, counting down.
TGACATCAACACCCTATATAAGGTGTGCTTAATTATTAGGCAAACGCCTTTCCTTAGGCAAAATGGATCAGAAGAGAGATTTGACGAGCTCTAAAAAGTCCAAAATTGTGAGATGTCTTGCAGAGGGATGCAGCAGTCTTGAAATTGCCAAACATTTGAAGTGTGATCACTGAACAATCAAGTGTTTCATGGCAAATAGCCAACAGGGGTCGCAAGAAGCGTGTTGGGCAAAAAAGGCGCAACATAACTGCCCATGAATCGAGGAAAATCAAGCATGAAGCTGCCAAGATGCCATTTGCCACCAGTTTAGTCATATTTTAGAGCTGCAACGTTACTGGAGTATCAAAAAGCACAAGATGTGCCATACTCAGGGACATGGCCAAGGTAAGAAAGGCTGAAAAACGACTACCTTTGAACAAGAAACATAAGATAAAACGTCAAGACTGGGCCAAGAAATATCTTAAGACTGATTTTTCAAAGGTTTTATGGACTGATGAAATGAGAGTGACTCTTGATGGGTCAGATGTATGGGCCAGGGGCTGGATCAGTAAAGGGCAGAGAGCTCCACTCCGACTCAGACACCAGCAAGGTGGAGGTGGGGTACTGGTATGGGCTGGTATCATCAAAGATGAACTTGTGGGACCTTCTCGGGTTGTTGATGGAGTGAAGCTCAACTACCGGACCTACTGTCAGTTTCTGGAAGACATCTTCTTCAAGCAGTGGCAAAGGAAGAAGTCGGGATCGTTCAAGAAAAACATGATTTTCCTGCAGGACTATGCTCCATCACATGCATCCAAATACACCACAGCGTGGCTGGCCAGTTAAGGTCTACAAGAAGAAAATATAACGACATGGCGCCCTTATTCACCTGATCTGAAACCCATAGAGAACCTGTGGTCCCTCCTAAAATGTGAGATCTACAGGGAGGGAAAACAGTACACCTCTCGGAACAGTGTCTGGGAGGCTGTGGCGATTGCTGCACGCAATGTTGATCGTAAACAGATCAAGCAACTGACAGAATCTATGGATGGAAGGCTGTTGAGTGTCATCATAAAGAAAGGTGGCTATATTGGTCACTATTTTTTTTGTGTTTTGTTTTTGCATGTCAGAAATGTTTATTTCTAAATTTTGTGCAGTTATATTAGTTTACCTGGTGAAAATAAGCAAGTGAGATGGAAATATATTTGGTTTTTATTAAGTTGCCTAATAATTCTGCACAGTAATAGTTACCTGCACAAACAGATATCCTCCTAAAATAGCCTAATCTAAAAAAAAAAACCACTCCAACTTCCCAAAAATATTAAGCTTTGATATTTATGAGTCTTTTGGGTTGATTGAAAACATAGTTGTTGATCAATAATAAAAAATAATCATGTAAAATACAACTTGCCTAATAATTCTGCACACAGTGTAGTCCGGATATACGGACCTATGGTGGCTGTGCCCGACCTTCAGTCATGTGACCAGGGGACACAGCGATGACGTCACTGAGCTGTGCCGGTCACATGAGGCCAGGCAAAGACACCGATAGATGGCGGAAATGCTGGAAACAGGGAGGGAGTGACGTGACGGAGGGTGAGTTTAATTGTTTATTATTTTGTGTGTGCACCAGCAGGGGAGCCAGCGTGACTGAGGGGGACCATATCCAGGATGGGGGGCCATATTACAGGATGGCGGGCATATCCCAGGATGGGGGGCCACATTACAGGATGGGGGAGCTACAGGATTGGGTAGCCATACTACTGGAAGAGGGATCCATATTACTGGATAAGGGAGCCATATTAAAGGATGAGGAGCCATATTACAGGATGGGAGAGCCATATTGCAGGATGGGGAGCCATAATGCAGAATGAACGAGCCATATTACAGGATGGGAGAGCCATATCACAGGATGGGGGTCATATCCCAGGATGGGGAGCCATATTACAGGATGGGGGAGGCATATCACAGGTTGAGGAGCCATATCCCAGGATGAGGAGCCATATCCCAAGATGGGGCACCGTATCCCAGGATCCAGAGCTATATCACAGGATCGGAAACCATATACCAGGATGGGGGCCATCCAGTATGGAGCCTTATATTACCTGGAAGGGGCCCAGGATGAAGACATTACCCCCATAGGTGTCAGCAGCAGATCCAGCTCATAACTCTTCAGTATAATCATATTTCTTTCCTTAATTTTTTCCCTGATATTCCTCCTTTAAAATCTGGGTGTGTCTTATAGTCCAAAAAATACGGTATGTTTTATACTCAGGCAGTTCTCCAAGCCACCTTTCTCATGCACATGAACATTCACCCAGCATCTACTGTGTTCTCTAGGAGAGCCACTGCCAGACATCTCTGATAATGGTTTATCTCAGGGAAAACAAAAGGCTCTGCAGTTCTTATCTGGACTGACAATTTTCTGATCAATTTTCCTATACAAATTAGACTGGGTACCAGTGGCATAACTTGAAGCTCGTAGTCCCCAATGGAAAGGCTCGAACAAGCCCCCCAATTATTGCAAGACTTTAATAGCATTGTTCGTTCATATAGGCCAAAGCGACTTTTGAGGCCCCTTAGGTTCCAGGACCCAGGTGTGATTGCAAACCCTGCACATATTTTAATTATGCCTTTGCTGTCTACCGAGTAATCAAACTCCAGCACATATCATCATTCTGCAGTGAAGAGTAGACTGTCAATAAATGTCTTACACTGAGCCTATACTCTATTATAGAGTGGTGGGGGGAATGGTCTTTTTTTCCCTCCATTTTACTGCCTATCTATGATTGGTCAGAGTCAGAGAGATTAAGAAATACATGCCCCCAGTGAAATCTCTTTGGTAATGCCCAAATGTACTTAAAAATAACTGCCAAGTCCTTTGATTGCTACACAGTGATGCCCTGGCTAGTAACTAACTGTTCTTAGCTATAACAAAATAGAATGGTTTACCAAAAATTATTTTGCACATAAAAGTCACCAAGTAAATAGATCTCCTGCTTTATACTTAGGGCTGTGTGCAGCCTCCTTTAGTATACTAGGGTTTGTGTGTGGCCACCTGCTGTGTACTGGGGTTGTGGGCAACCTCCTGCTTTATACTAAGGGCTGGTTGCGGTCTCCTTCTGTATACTGGGATTAGTGTGCGGCCTTCTGCTGTATACTGGGGGCTGGGTGCGGCCTCCTGCAGTATACTGAGAGCTGTATGCAGCATCCAGCCATATACTGGAGGCTTTGTGAGGACTCCTGTGGTATACGTGGCTATGTGTGGCCTCCTGATGTTTACTGGGGGCTGTGTGCGGCCTCCTGTGGGATACTGGAGGTTCTGTGTGGCCTGCTCCTGTACACTGAGGGCTATGTACAGCCTTCTGCTGTATACTTGGATCAATGTACGGCCTCCTGCCATATAGTAGGGGCTGTGTGAGGCGTCCTGTTGTATACTGAGGCTTATGTGCGGCCTCCTGCTGTATACTGGGGGCTGTGTATGGCCTTCTGCTGTATACTGGGGGCTGTGTATGGCCTCCTACTGTATACTAGTTTCTGTGTGAGGCCTCTTGCTGTATACTGGGGGCTGTGTGTCGCCTCCCTGTTTAATACTAGGGGCTGTGTGGCCTCCTGCAGTACACTGGAGGCTGTGTGCAGCCTCCTACTGTATACTGGGGGCTGTGTGCGGCCTCCTGCTGTATACTGAGAGCTGTGTGCAGCCTCCTGCTGTATACTGGGGGCTGTATGCAGCTTTCTGCTGTATACTGAGGGCTGTGTGTGACCTCCTGCTGTATACTGGGGACTGTATGTGGCCTTCTGTGATATACTAGGGGCTGTGTGCAGCCTCCTAGTGTATAATGGGGGCTGTGTGAGGCCTCCTGCAGTATACTTGGGGCTGTATGAAGCTTCCTGCAGTATACTGGGGGCTGTGTGTGGCATCCTGCGGTATAATGGGGGCTGTATATTTCTTCCTGCTGTATACAGTGGGCTGTGTGTGGCCTGCTGATGTATACTAAGGTTGTATGTGACCATCAGGGCATGATAACCATGGAAAGAGGGGGGGCATGGACCCAGAGAGAATACCCGATCCAACTAGACCCCACATAATTACCATCCAAAAATGTAAGTTACTAAATGATTTTTCTCATCTATTACAGTACAGAATTAGGTCATACAGGGATGCTTAGAATAGTACTAGGACGCTGCAGGGACAGATAGTGATAGGTTTAGAGGCATAAAGAAGTTGACAAGTTCCATTTAAGTCTCATCTCATTCTTCTCTTTTGCAAGCTAAATATTCCTAAATCCTGTAACTATTCCTCATATGACATGGTTTGCAGACAGGTCACCGTTCTGGTCACTCTTCTCTAAACTTGCTCCAGTTTTTGGATGTCTTTTTTAAAATGTGGTGCCCAAAACTGGACACAGTATTCTAGATAAGGTCTGACCAAAAAGGAGCAGAGGGCGATAATTACTTCACGTGATCTAGACTGCTTCTGTTAATACATCTCAGAATTGTTTGCCTTTTTTGCTGCTGCATCACACTTGTGACTCGCGTGCAGTCTGTGATGTATTAGTGAGCCCAAATCTTTTTCACATGTGCTGTTTGCTTAGGCTAGGTTCACATCTGCGTTTGAACGCAATGTGTTTTTCTACTACATTAACGCATATAAATGTATGCCAACGCATACGTTAATGCACCCATAGACTTGAATGGTAAACACATTCTAAACGCATTGCAAACGCAATGCAAAATGTTGTTGCGTTCGAACGCACGCGTTTTTCCCCAGCGCACAGGGAATGTTGCCAGCAATGTTCTCTGTGCGCTGGGTAAATAGTCATGCATTCAAACGCAACTGCATTTTGCATTGCGTTTGCAAAGCTTTTACCATTCAAGTCTATGGGTGCATTAACACATGCATTTCTATGCATTATTGCAGCAGAAAAACTCCTTGCGTTCAAATGCAGCACAAACGCAGATATAAACCTAGCCTTAGCCATATTCCGCCCATTCTGTATATGCATTTTTCATTTTTCTTGCCTAGATGTAGAACTTTGTATTTCTCTCTGTTATAAACCATTCTGATAGTAGCTTTCCACTGTTCCAGTTTGTTTAGATATTTTAATCTTTTCTATCTTCTCTAGCAGTAGCCATTCCTTCTAGCTTTGTGTCATCAGCAAATTTAATCAGTTTATCCTCAATTCCTAAACCAAATCACTCATATAAATGTTGAACAACACAAGCCCGAGGACAGAGCCCTATTTTACTCCACTTGAGACACTCCTCCAACTGAATGTCATTTATGGCATTGTTCACACTCACCTGCGTTTTTGGCACTCTTTGCGTTTTTTTTGCAGTTTTTCAAAAACGCAGGTGCGTTAACGCAGGGTACATTTAAGTGTACATGCGTTTTTTAGCTCCACTTGCGTTTTTTTCCCCCAGTCCAAAAAACGCTGCATGCAGCGTTTTTTGGGTGCTGGAAAAAAACGCAGGGGTGGTTTTCCAAAAACGCATGCATTTTTTTAACATGGGGCCCTATGGGAAACGCATGCATTAACGCAGGACCCCTATAGGCACCTGCGTTAACGCTAGCGTTTTTAAAGTGCTCAGTTAAGCACCCTGCGTTAACGCTAGCGTTTTTGCCTGCGTTTTTGGCCAAAAAATGACTAATTCCAAAAATGTGTCAAATCCTTTCAGACACACAAGGGACACTTTTTGGCACTTTTAGAAAAATGCAGGTGGTTTTTTCCTGCTAAAAAAAACGCAAATTGAGTGTGAACAATGCCTATGACCACTCTTTGGGTAAAATAACAAAGCCAGTTATAAATGCACCAAACAGTTGCCTTGTTCATTCTATACTTGGTCATTTTTTTCAATAAATTTGGTATAAGATACCTTGTCAAATGCTTTGCTGAAGTCAAGTTATAGTATATCAAATGCGTTTTTCTGATCCACCCAGACAGTGATTCTGTCATAAAAGGAAGCTACCGTAAGTTAGTCTGACATGACTTATTAGTTACAAACCCATGCTGCCTCTGGTTAATCAGATAATTCTCATCCAGGTATTTGCATACATGTTGTTAAATAATTTGTTCAAATATGTTTCCTGGTATAAAATTTCCAAAAATAAATAATAAATAAATAGTTCCTGGGTCCCCATTCCTCTCTTTTTAAAAATAGAGTCAACATTGGCTCTTCTACAGTCCTCTGGGACTTCTCCTGTTCTCCAAATATTTTCAAAGATTATGGAGAGTGGTTCAAAAATTTCCTCTGCTGTCTCCTTCAATACCCTGCGGTATAATTCATCTAGACTTGTAAGCTTGAATTTATTTATCTTAGGTCCCTTTCACATCAGCGTTTTTTTGAAATCGCGGCAGATGCGGTGAAAAAAACGCATCTGCCGCGATTACCGCATAACCGCAACACTTGCGGCACAGTTGCGGCAAGTGGGGCTTGCGGTAAGTGTCTATGGGGCTTGCGGTAAGTGTGCGGCAGGTGCGGCAAGTGCGGTTTCGGCACTTGCGGCAGGTGCGGCCGCAAAAAAAATGCACTTGCCGCACCTGCCGCAAGCCCGCATAGACATTCTACGGGGCTTGCCGCAGTTGTGCCGCAAGTGTCGCGGTTATGCGGTAATCGCGGCAGATACGTTTTTTTCATAGCATCTGCCGCGATTTAAAAAAAACGCTGATGTGAAAAGGGCCTTAGTCCTTGTGTTTTAGGGTGACTGCACCTCATCAGTGCAGTGTGTGGGAATTCTGATCTGGCTTTACGGGAGGCTGAGACGAAGTATGGGGGACTAGCTATTCTCCTCATGGAGAGGAATCTGCCTGCTTACATAAGGAAACAGATAAGCAGATAAGGAGACTTATAGCTGCAATGCTCCTCTGGGAAATATGCAAATTGTCACTTCAGTGAGGAAGTGAAAAACTCTAATGCCACCCAATAAGGGTAGCAATCCTTAAAGTCAGAATCGACTCTTTAACAAGCCTTTTAATATGACTAAGGCTGGGGTTCCACATAGAAATCCGTTTTTGGAAGTGATTTTCATCACCAATCCGTTTTTTTCTGGGTGCTTTTTGAGCCTCCTGCACTCCTGAATGTTTTTGGACTTTTCATTAAAAAAACGCATGCGCGAACGCATGCGCAAACGCAAGTGCGCATATGCCATGCGTTCGCGCATGCGTTTCCCATAGGGCCCCATGTTAAAAAAAACGCATGAAAACGCATGCGTTTTTTAACTGATGCCAAAAACGTTGCTAGCAACGTTTTTGACTCAAAAACGGACAGGGTAATGTTTGGAGCTCCAGAGAAAAACGGACAGGGTGTTTATTACATCCAATCCGTTTTTCTGTCAGTTTTTGGACTTAGAAAAAAAAAATGAGAAAACTGAAGCCAAAAACGGACTGAGGGCTTATGTGGAACCCCAGCCTTAGGATTTGTGCCAGATCAGAACCCCAAACTGCAGACACTGTGTTTCAGATGCATAGTAGTAATTTAAAAGTTCTGCCTTCTCAATACCTATTTTTATAACTGCACTATTTCCTTTCTGTAAAAATACTATAGCAATTTTTACTTTTTTTTTGACATATCCACAAAATCCTTTTTTTATTGGTTTTGATGTCTCTTGCAAGCCTTAATTCATTATCTGCTTTAGCCAAACTGATGCATGTCATGCAGGTTCCGCATACTGCATTGTGACTAGCCCAGGGTATGGGGACTCTGGTATCTGGGCCTTCTGCTGCGGTAGGAATGTCACTGGTGGCCTGCTCAGACCCGCGGCCCTGGTGGTGGTCTAAAAAGAGGTAATTGGAATGGGAATAAAAGTTTATAAGTTTATCGTGACGCCACCTGTGGTATCTGGTGACTGTACCAGCGCTGCGTGGGGCCTCCAGGGATGATGGATGAGCAGCTAGGTGTTGAAGCTTCCCACAGGCGGAGCTGGATCCCTGGGGATTTTGGTGATGATGATGAGGGATGGAGCAGGGATTTGGCCGGGCTGTTGGAAAACGGGACAGTCTCTGTGGCTGGCAGGGCACGGGTAAGGAACTCACACACACACTGCTGGTTGTTTCTTTACCTTTTTACGCAGGTAAATGTCAAGGGCACTGCCGGGTGTTCAGGATGCACTACTGGGTCTCCAGTAGACTCAGACTCCGGAGTCCGGTGTGCTGTTTGGGTGAACCTAACGCTGGCTCCTCAGTTCCCACTTTGTTCTTTCCTTTCTCCTCACCTTCCGACCCCACACTTCGGCCTTGCAGGACTGCTCGAAGGCTGTTCAGGGTCACTGGTTCGGGCCTAACACAGAACGGACCACCAGTACTGTGCTGGGGTGGAAGCTGTTGTTTGCTCTGTGTACCCATTGTGGAAACCTATCCATGCTGTAGGTGAGTCTGTGGTTACCTGTGTGAGCAGGGCGCCACATTTGTAGTTTTGTTTAGATATGCCTCCCTCTTTCCAATTGATTAACATTTCTTTCTTCCTTTTTAGCATGTGTTTAAGTTCTTTGTTCATCCATCCTGGTTTCCTTAAATGCTTCCTGTTTTTCCCTCGTTAAGGGATTGCTAATAATTGTGCTTTGAGAATCTCATTTTTTAAAAATGTCTTATCCTTCTTTGACATTTCTGTATTTAAGGACATCCAGCCATTGTGTTTCTCCTATCCTCTTTCCAAATCCTTTAAAATCTGCTTTTCTGAAATCCAACCTTAAAATGGGAGTCTTCACAGGTCTTTCTCCTCCAGTTATCCAAAACTCTATGATAGCATGATTGCTCCTTCCTAGGGTCTCAGCCATCCTTACCTCCTGAAGGATATCCTCCCTGTTTATAAGAATTAGATCCAAGGTAGCAGATCACATTGTTTCTCTTCTACCTTTTGGAAGATAAAATTGTCAGCTAGAGAGGATTTGCTGAACCTGTCCATTTTGCCTGAGAGAGATTCCCAACAAATGTCTGGAATCTCCCATGACTACTACATCTATTTTTGTTTTGAGAACTTGGCCATCTGGTGCCTAAAGAGGTCATCCATATCTTCAGCTTGCAAAGGCGGCATGTAATGAATGCCTACAATGGAGTCCTTTCTGTTGCATTATCCATGTACACTTACCCAAACAGAAAGCTCAGTCACTGAAGCTTCAATTTCTGTAGAGCTATACGCTTTTCTAACATACAATTCAACACCTCACCATTTATTACCGTATATACTCGTGTATAAGCCGACCCGTGTAAAACCCGACCCCCCTACTTTTGCCCCCAAAACCTGGGAAAACCTATTGACTCATGTATAAGCCGAGGGTGGACCCCAGCACAGGTATACAGCCCCCAGCAGTGTGGTATACAGCAGCCTCCCCAGTGGTAGTATACAGCAGCCTCCCCAGTGGTAGTATACAGCAGCCTCCCCAGTGGTAGTATACCGCAGCCTCCCCAGTGGTAGTATACAGCAGCCTCCCCAGTGGTAGTATACAGCAGCCTCCCCAGTGGTAGTATACAGCAGCCTCCCAGTGGTAGTATACAGCAGCCTCCCCAGTGGTAGTATACAGCAGCCTCCCCAGTGGTAGTATACCGCAGCCTCCCCAGTGGTATATACAGGCCTCAGCAGTATGTACAGCAGCCCCAGTGGTATACAGCAGCCTCCCCAGTGGTGTATACAGGCCCCAGCAGTATTATACACGAGTATATACGGTAAGTCTGTTTCTTGCAAATAAGTTATATCCTTCTAGCCTTGTATTCCAATCATGTTTCATCCCACCAAGTTTAAGTGATTTCAATAACATCATATTTCGTTTCCTGCATTAGTAGCTCCAATTCTCCTAGCACAGGAACAGCAGGAGGAGGGAGGGTGTCACTATGGATGTAGATTAGCAGAGCTTTGAAAAATCATACTAGATGACATCTCTCCAGCAAAGGTGCCAAATTGACCAGCATCTCCTCACCTGCTTGAAGGGGGACTAAATTATATAAACTATATGTTAGAGGGAGACTTGATTATACAGTTGTGGCCAAAAGTATTGACACCCCTGCAATTCTGTCAGATAATACTCAGTTTCTTCCTGAAAATGATTGCAATCACAAATTCTTTGGTATTATCTTCATTTAATTTGTCTTCAATGAAAAAACACAAAAGAGAATGAAGCAAAAAGCAAAACATTGATCATTTCACACAAAACTCCAAAAATGGGCCAGACAAAAGTATTGACACCCTCAGCCTAATACTTCATTGCACAACCTTTAGCCAAAATAACTGCAATCAACCGCTTCCGGTAACCATCAATGAGTTTCTTACAATGCTCTGCTGGAATTTTAGACCATTCTTCTTTGGCAAACTGCTCCAGGTCCCTGATATTTGAAGGGTGCCTTCTCCAAACTGCCATTTTGTGACCTCTCCACAGGTGTTCTATGGGATTCAGGTCTGGACTCATTGCTGGCCACCTTAGAAGTCTCCAGTGCTTTCTCTCAAACAATTTGCTAGTGCTTTTTGAAGTGTGTTTGGGTGATTGTCATGCTGGAAGACCCATGACCTCTGAGAGAGACCCAGCTTTCTCCCACTGGGCCCTACATTATGCTGCAAAATTTGTTGGTAGTCTTCAGACTTCATAATGCCATGCACATGATCAAGCAGTCCAGTGCCAGAGGCAGCAAAGCAACCCCAAAACATCAGGAAACCTCCACCATGTTTGACTGTAGGGACCGTGTTCTTTTCTTTGAATGCCTCTTTTTTTTCTTCTGTAAACTCTATGTTGATGCCTTTGCCCAAAAAGCTCTACTTTTGTCTCATCTGACCAGAGAACATTCTTCCAAAACGTTGTTGGCTTTCTCAGGTAAGTTTTGGCAAACTCCAGCCTGGCTTTTTTGTGTCTCAAGGAAAGAAGTGGGGTCTTCCTGTGTCTCCTACCATACTGTCCCTTTTCATTCAGACGCCGATGGATAGTACGGTTTGACACTGTTGTACCCTTCCACTGCAGGGCAGCTTGAACTTGTTTGGATGTTAGTCAAGGTTCTTTATTCAACATCCGCACAATCTTGCGTTGAAATCTCTTGTCAATTTTTCTTTTCCGTCCACATCTAGGGAGGTTAGCCACAGTGCCATGGGCGTTAAACTGACACTGCGCACGGTAGACACAGGAACATTCAGGTCTTTGGAGATGGACTTGTAGCCTTGAGATTGCTCATGCTTCCTCACAATTTGGTTTCTCAAGTCCTCAGACAGTTCTTTGGTCTTCTTTCTTTTCTCCATGCTCAATGTGGTACACACAAGGACACAGGACAGAGGTTGAGTCAACTTTAATCCATGTCAACTGGCTGCAAGTGTGATTTAGTCATTGCCAACACCTGTTAGGTGCCACAGGTAAATTACTGGTGCTGTTAATTACACAAATTAGAGAAGCATCATATGATTTTTCTAACAGTGCCAATACTTTTGTTCACCCCCTTTTTTATGTTTGGTGTGGAATTATATCCAATGTGGATTTAGGACAATTCTTTTTGTGTTTTTTCATTGAAGACAAATAAAATGAAGATAATAATACCAAAGAATTTGTTATTGCAATTTGCAATAATTTTCAGGAAGAAACTGAGTATTATCTGACAGAATTGCAGGGGTGTCAATACTTTTGGCCAGAACTGTATCTTCTTGCATTTATACGTTAACAATATATGCCTGTAAAGTACGCAATGATTGTTATGCTACATCCGTTACATTTGTATGTTGCAGTAGTTATGTCCCTTTCTGCAGCACTGTAAACAATCGTAATGATGAATGAGTACAGAAAGCAAAAAATTAGAACTTCTGTGACTGTGCCGTTGTAAAAATAAATTGTATTGTATCTATAAAAGAATAACACTATTTTGATAATTCACAAATTCTCTAAGCACAACTGTTTTGTGGGGTATAAGAACAGACAAGTTAAAAAGAGATGTCTAGCTTCGCACATTCATGTATTTCACTGCACTTTACTTGCACATTTTGCATGGATGGCACCTAAAAAAAGAGCAAATTTCTTCACTCCCAAGTACACAAACACATGTGCTCGCAAAGGCCAAGATGGCGGCTTGGTCATTTGAATCGAGGTTGCCAACTACACATTTTTTAGATGTTTCAATGTGTTAGTAATATGTAACTTAAAATTGAATTAATCAAAAATAAAGAAATAAAGTAAAAAATATTTTGGCATCAAATTTTCTTTTTTGCTGGAATGCACCTAATGTGCAAATGTATCTATCTATCTATCTATCTATCTATCTATCTATCTATCTATCTATCCATCTATCTATCCATCTATCCATCCATCTATCCATCTATCTATCTATCTATCTATCTATCTACACACTTGCAGTGAACATACATATTATTTTCTGTTGCATTTTAGGTATTTTGCCGTTCCAATGTGATTTTGGTTGACTACATAAATACAGCTCTCGGAAGCTAAGTAATGTATATCAAATAGGGATGAGCGAGTCTACTCGCTAGGACTCGTTACTCGGCGATTCTTAAGGGACTCGCTGGACTCGGGAATCGGCGAGTCTTTTAGCGAATACTCGCCGATTCCCGAGTCCAGCGAGTTTGCGGCAGGAGGAGGTAAGGTCAGCTTTTACAGCACCCCCCCCCGGTTCTCAAGGCTGCCCGGACCTGACAGCACCCCCCCCCCCCCCGGTTCTCAAGGCCGCCCGGACCTGACAGCACCCCCCCCCCCCCCCGGTTCTCAAGGCCGCCCGGACCTGACAGCACCCCCCCCCCCCCCCCCCCCCGGTTCTCAAGGCTGCCCTGACCTGAATACAGGACTCCGAATCCTAGCGAGTCTGCGATTCCGAGTCCTGTATTCTCTATTAGGGACTCGCGAATCCCTATTCCCTATTCATTAACATTGGACTCGCTAGACTCGCCACGAGTCCCGAGTCCTGGGCTCGGACTCGTGCGAGTCTAGCGATTCCGAGTAATTTAGGACTCGCTCATCCCTAATATCAAAATATGAAGTTGTTGGCTCCACAATGGCCTAAATTTCTGTAATGTACATTTGCACACTTCCTACACATGACTTTATTCCAGTTATTCTCTAAGTAAAAGACATTGCAAAGTAGGGTAAATGCTACAAGCTGGCTTTGATAAGGCAGAAAATTATCCTCTTAGGGTGCCTTCACACTGTGGCACGATCCGTTACGGGGCTGTCCGGGATGACCCTGACCGCCGCGGACTGGATCAGCACACAGGACTGGAGGGCTAATATGCCCTCCAGTCCGGTGTGCAGCCGCACGCAGCTGCAGCCGCTGACAGGTCAGGACCACGGCGCCGCGGTCCTGACTTATCAGCAGCGGAAACTGCGTGCGGCTGCACTCCGGACCGGAGGGCATATTAGGCCTCCAGTCCTGTGTGCTGATCCAGTCCGCGGTGGTCAGGGTCATCCCGGACAGCCCCGGGCCGGATCACGCCGCAGTGTGAAGGCTCCCTAAGACAGTTCTAAAAATGCAAACAAAACCAAGAGCACTAAATAGTATAAAAAAAACATTCAGTGCTTATTTATCGCACTGAGCCAGATTCAACAATAAAAAGGCTGTAATTGGTTATTCCCCAGGTTATTTTACAGCAAACGGTTGCTGAGTTGAACAGGCGGCTCATTAACTTCACCTGCAGCTGCAAAAGTAATGCACACACTATGCTAGAATAGGACTACGGATGTAATTCTCAGGGCAACAGCTCTGCTTTATCATTGCCAGAAACAACTTCTGTTTAGTCTGCAATGCATTGATGACTACAGTACCTGAGAGACTCACTCTCATTGCTAAGCATTAATTACCTGTAGCTCATTTACCTTAAGGATAGAAATCCATGAAAATAGGTGAACAGTGTCTTCCTGCTGAGGTGCAGAAAGGACTATTCAGAGAATAGAATAAAACAGTTACAAAATAGTCATTTTTCATCTCACCAATATGTCTTTAACTACCCTAGATAAAGACTGTTTAAAGTCAAATGGAGTATCATGCAGCCCTACAAGAAAGAACTGAATACTTTCAGTACATTGCGATAAAGTTCACCTTTGGGTACAATATGTTCCTAGCTGTTGTCTCCTATTGCAATGTATCAGGAGGAAAACCCTATATATTGAATTCAATCAACTTAAATCATAATAGTTATTAGATATGACTTAAATAGGGCCACTTAAAGGGAATCACTTAAAGGGAATAAACTCTCTTAAACCGTCTATATGGATATGCAGGTAATAGAAATTTGAGTAAAATGATTTCTTAATGTCTACAATCCGATGTCTGATTCCAGAGAAATACACGTTTTTCTTAAATAATAATGAGTTGCCAAGAACTATGGCCTGGACACTGATCTCTGGCTGGGGTCACACTGCCGTTATTTGCAGATTTTAACGGCCTGTGCCGTTAAAGCTATGCACTTCGGGAGAACGCTGCCCTTGGTAACCCAATGTGTTCCCTGGTTACCAACCACACACAAAGCTGCTCGGGGTGCACTTTAGCTGAGCGCACAGAAAAACGTTGCCTGCAACGTTTTCTGTGCGCTCAGCTAAAGTGCTCACTGAGGACCCGGCGGCTCAGCACTGTGTAGTACATACAGTACGTAATGTATGTACTGTATGAGCCGCTAGCCTTGGTCCTGAAATCATTAACATTAGGTCTATGGCGATGCGCTGCCCATAGACCTAATGGTAATGCTTTCAGGACCAAGGCCAGCGGCTCTACATTATGTACATTACATACTGTATCTACTACACAGCGAGGAGCCGCCGGTTTCATTCATAAAATAGTAAATGCCAACAATAGCCGGCAATACTATAAATGACAAGATTAACCCCTCACACGCCCACCTAAGTGGACAGCATGTCTCTGGGGGGGTGGGCACCCCCTAGAGACATGTTGCCCACATCTATTATTAACATTAACCCTTTGTTCATCCCTGCGGCAGCAGGGATGAACAAAGCATACGGTAACCGGATTGCTCTGGATTACACATCCTGAGCAGTCTGGTTACCGCATTCCGGTTTGCAGGACACATTTTGTCAAAAAAATATGTTTGAAGGCAATTGTGGTTACCGCATCCAGATCTGAATGCTGTAACCGCAATTACCTGTCCAAATGTGACCCCAGCCTAACACAGTTCAGTAGAGCTCACCACAGAGTTAACACAATACAAAAAAAGTTAACTGGGTCTCATTGCAAAAACATTTCCAGCTGTAGTCTTCTCAGTGTTTGAGTTTCCATCTCACTGGCAGTCAGTGTGGAGTAGAACTGACAGTACTGTGAGAAGACAATTGCCTATGTGCTTGTTCTGTTTGTAATGAGGCAAGGTTTAAGGCCAGGGTCACACATGGCAATCCGCTTTTTTGAGAGTTTCTAAAAACAAATCCATTATTTATAGGGTGCCAATAGTGCCTCCTGAGCACCTGGACATTTTTTGGACTTTTTCACCAAAAATGCATATGAGTTAACGGATGGTGCCTATATGTACCCTGCGTTAACGCATGCCTTTCCCATAGGGCCCCATGTTAAAAAAAAGTATGGGTTTTTTTCCTGCAGCATTTTTTTGAGCAAGGGAGAAGTCAATGAAAAACGCAGCTACACCTAAGTGCACGATCCGTTAACGGATATGAGTTTTTGGACTTAGAAAAAAAATGACAAAAATTATCACAAAAACGGATCCAAGGCAAAAACAGATGCCATGTGTGACCCTGGCATAACCCTGCTGTACTGTGTTAGCTCTGGTCTGTGATTACAGAGATGTGTGTAATTTTGAAAGCAAAGTCTCAGTTATTGGTTCAAACTGATTTCACTTAAAAAAACGTTCTGGAGACAAACTCTCATGCAGATAAGTGGACAGAAGTCCAGTCCATAGATCTGAAAAGTTCACTTGCATTCAAGAAGCACATGGCTTTCTCTGGAAAAAGACATTGTATTCATTTTATTCAAATTTCTAGGACCTGTATGCTCATTTTGACAGCTTAAATGGAGTTGATTCTACTTACACATTCCCTTTAATTAAAGTCCAGCCATCAAAAAAAAAGACTAAAAACACAGGATAATTATGACAAATTCTTTGAAGGTTACCTGTCCTTAAAATAAGAGAAAATACACTAATTTGAAAATGGATAGGACAGCTAGAGGGCTGTGTACGCGGCCTTGGGCTGTATGGCTGATGAGGCTGTGTTGGTGGCCTTGGGCTGGATGGCTGATGGGCTCACAAGTACAGTTTGCTTGACAAACCTTCCAGCTATTTTGTCTAAATTAGTCACTCTTGCGGCTCTTGTATGGGCCACTCATTCAGGAGCTGCTGTGATCTAACCGCTTATTTGGTTACTATGGCAAGGGTGTCAACGATGACGTCTTTGCTTACCCGTCACTGCCTCTACTCATTCAGTCATCACAGAGCAGGGGGTGGAAGCGTTCTTCCTCCTCCTGCTTTGTGATGCAGCTGAGCTGAACATTTGTAGAAGAAAGAAGACAGAAGAGAGCAGAAAGAAGAGCAGGATCCTGAAGGGCTGTAAAGAGGAGTAATAAAGATGGAGTCCCTAAGGGTGTCTGTGTCTTTATTTCAATTAAATATTTTTTTCTCTGTGTGGTGTTTTGGACAAAAAATGGGTCTAAAGGCAATTGCGGTTACCGCATCCGGATTTGGATGCAGTAACTGCAATTACCTTTCGAAATGTGACCACGGCATAACAATAGACCACAGAAAAAAAACGTATATCAAACGTGTGGAAGTACTCTGCTATAATAAATAGTAATAAAAAGCAAGTGCTAGTAAAAAACAGTATAAAAACAGGGTACTTAGTTAATACGTTTTTGCAAAAAAGTACGTAAGCCGTTCTACATCTTCAACGTGACCCATATCAGAACGGTCCTATCTAAACTAATTAAAAACCTGATCCTGTATAGTACACCTCATGGATGCAGGGTGAAAAGAGGCCAGAATCCAACATGGACACGGTGTAGCAGATGGCTTATGTGCCTGGCTCAGAATGGGAAGTGGGTGGGGCACTCCCTGTCTTGCTAAAAGACTGAATATGAGAAAACTGCACCTGAGCCAGGGCACAATGTGAACGGGTGTGTAAGACTACGTTCACTCACACCAAATATCTAGACCACAGAAAAAAACCGTATATCAAACGTGTGGAAGTACTCTGCTATATTCAGTCTTACGCCTATACTTTGCATGGCGTTTACCGCAACCGCGTCGCAAGTGCAGCCGATATGCGGTAATCGCGGCAGATGTGGTATTTTCACCGCATCTGCCGCGAATTTCAAAAAACGCTGATGTGAAAGGGCCCTAAGAGAGCCTTAGAAGAAAAAAAGGTTTAGTACCGTGTTAGGCCATGTCCACACACCTCTGCACACACAGAACTGCTAAATACTTACAGTGGAGGTGTGTGGACATGACCTTACCCAGTTGAAAAAATGTTGACTGCTTTCAGCGGGAGAATCAAAATAATAAACTTGTAGTTGTGATACCTTTTAATGCCTAACAAAAATAAAATAAGTGATGTTACAAGGTTTTGGGACTTCTCAGGTCTCTTTGTTAGGCATGGTATGACAAAATAGTTAAAGAAACACAAATATATACATGCACAACCAGAGCAGATGCAAGGTATAATGAAAATGGAAATTTAAATTAATAAACTAATCAGAGCCTGGAGAGGATACCTAATCAATCTTTATCTGTGCTGAGACTGAAAAATACTGCAAAACACCTACATCTTTTTAATTATTTATATATTTTACACACTATGACGGCAGGTTTGTTGTCATACACTAGTGTGTATTGCAACCAAGCATAATCACCGTTGTTAGAGATGTAAACAAATTTACTGTCTGGTATGCATGATCAATTGTACTTGTTCATTTTCTGGGTGCAAGGAAAGAAGTATGTAGGTACAGGTGACAGTGGAGCTGCTTTATTTTGGTCTATTTATATCCATATTAATTGTTACTGTCATTTATAATCTATAAGGGGATTGTGAAGTTCAGAAGCCCAGATCCAGGACTTTACCTGGTACCTGTATCTGTACCTTTGAATCCACTGGTCATTTACACGGATGAATTGCCTCCAACAGGCCATATCAAAACAACCCAATTTACCCATCTAGGCATTTCCCGCTTCTTTCTTTTTTTTTTTTCTAACGTTATTCCCCTGCTTCTCTGCTCCCACTGATCCCACATTATCCATCCTGATCCAGTAGGAGCCTTGGTGAGTTCCCATAACAGCTGTCATGAGTTGGAAACCCCGTCTTCAGTATCCCGCTACCACTCTGAACTAGCAATCCTCTAACCTGTCATCCAAACCAGTAACCAGCACTGGTTTCCCCAGTAACTGTCAAAGTTCGCTAACCCTGTCTTCAGTAGTCTGGCATCCCAAACTAGACCTTTACTATTTAGTCCTCTAGCTTGTCATCCAAACCAGCGTCCTGGTTTCCCCAGTTACTGTCAAAGGTCGCTAACCCTGTCTTCAGTATCCTGGCATCCCAAACTAGACATTCACCGGTTCACCCTACCTCCAGCTTGTCAATAAAAAACCCAAAAAAAACAAACCATCAACCTGGTTTCCCAAGCTGGACTTCCTAAAACACAAAAAACAAAAAAACTAATAAAAAAACATCAACCTGGACCAAGCTGGACCTCTCTCTCCTGGGCAGTCAATGCAAACTCAATTTCCTGATTATTCTAATTGTAGGGAACACTTGTCTAAGCAAGTGGAAAAAAAAATAAAACATACAATGATGAATAATTATATAATAATAATGATCTACGGGAAAAAAAACATACAATGCAATCCCAAAAAACAATTGTCATGTATATTAGAATTATCTGTAGCAGACACCCCTATTCCTGAATCCACCCCTTCTTCTGCATATCTGTGATTATGTATTACCTTTTTACACCTATACTTTACACTTTTTTTTAATCAACTTTATACAAGAATACAACATCACCTTCTAGCTAGTGGTCTGTCCTTGTGGCACATCTTACCATTCATATTTTATTCTTCTACCTGACACATTACCCATGTTATAGCTGGAATTTCATGAGGAGAACAAAATGTCTTGCAGACTGGGATTGGGGTCTCTGGTCTTCTGTTATCCAGAAAACACCTGATTGGTATTTTCCTAAGACACCAGACACCATATTCCTCTATTACTCTATGTGTTTCAATAATGCTCCAGAGGTCCAAGCCCAGTGTACTCTTGACTATAACAATTGTCAACAATTTTAGCAAGTCTCAAACACTTAGAAGACACAGTTAACATTAATCCAAATCTACAATGTGCTTTGATTGGGCAGAGATGCAATAACCAAGTTAAATGACTTTAGTTTTGTGATTCTTGTAACTTATTCTTCCCCACTTTGCATCTCTCCTCAAACAAAGACATTAGGGCATGATATTATTAGACATTTGCCGATGGTCACCCAATCACAATGCAAATACTACAATTAACATTATATTCTTAAACTCCATCCAGTTTCAGAAGTCTGACTCAATAACTATAATAATTAGTAGCTGCCAGCCCAATCCCCCCCCCCTTTCCCTGCTGCTGTGATTAAAACTTTCACACAAACATTCCTGAATTCCATTGACTCCGCTCTATTATAAACAATTTTTTTCAAAGGGAAAACAAAAGCAGTGATTCTAGTACAATGTAAACCAATATATTTTGTCTGTTTTCTATATATTCACATATATTTTAATTAGGAATTCTGTTTGTAAGCCTGTGGATCTGGACTTTGACTTAAATACAGTAATTAATACAGGAAATATTTAATACATTTTTTGGAAATAATTTCCTTTGGTTAATTTTCCTTCTGCTGTCATAGAAGGCACAATTCTCATCTAATCTTTGTGAAAACATGCGTCTGTCTTTCAGCAGATCATTCAACACAATTGCTCTGCATACAGCTTTCACCAAAATATTACAGTTTATCGCAAAACCATAGGCTACCAGAAAAACAAGGACAGGACAAGCTCGTCTGCAAGTTTTCTGATCTTTCTGCATAGTTTCACAATATTAACAGAACATTTGGTTTCAGCTCAGTCAAAGAGTTTCATACCAATCACTTTCTTTCACACATACTTTTTCCACATGCGTACCTTATACCTGCTACTCGAGTGTATCCTGCATCCCATCCTAGAGGATCTAACAAAGGTGGCAGTACGGTTAAATCAATGGGTCAGAGCTGCCGGGTTCCCAATGGAATAGCAAGCTACAAACACAATTAGAGCAAGACATGAGAGAAAAGGAGGGAGACAACAAGAGAAAGGGAGGGAGGAGTTGTGACGTATGAAGAAAACGAAGGGAGGGAGGAGTGGTGAGAAGCTTGTTCAGAACTCAGCAGTATGAAGAGAATGGGAGTTGTAGTCTCCTGTTTCCCTATTAGTTCTGGCAAGATCTTAAAAACAAAGTAGTACCATATAGGCAGAGAAAGGGTGATAGAACTAGAAGATTAGTAAAGTTTGTTACAAGCACCAAGAATATATGAGCGGTTTAGAAGAGAGTAGTTTTGCACAATTAACAATTAATGTATACAGACAAATACAACAATACTGTGAAGTGTGACAAGACAACACAGGACACAATACAGATAAGCAAAGAAGACACTGGGACATGACAAGACAAAACAGGACAAGAGTATGAACAAATAACAAATAATCAAATCAGTCTATCTGAGTTTCCCATTTCTAATTCCCCAAAGACAGGCTCTTGTTACCCCCTCCTGGAGAAGACAGTACCTTGAGATAATGGCTCAAACTTACCGCGGTTCTGTATGCTGTTCAGCAGGAGACTGGTAGTAACCTTTGTGTCCACTCCAAGGTGAATGTAAAAAGGGGAAAAATATACATAACAGATAAACATCTTGCTGGGGCCTCCATTTGTTAGAGATGTAAACAAATTACAACTAAGGCTGGTTTCACACTACGATTTTGTGCCTGTCCGTGGGATCTGACTTTGAAGGGGCATCCCACAAACAGGCACGGATCCATACGGATCCCTGCAATCGGATGGCAAATAGCCATCCGATCTGCAGGATCCGTGTGGATCCTGCGGTCCCCTGTCTCTCCCTACTCCTGCCTCCTCCATTTTCTTCCCTCTCCTATGCTATTGTGTGCCCCCGCTAATCTTTGCTGTGCCCCCTCTTCTCTATCCTCATCTATCCCTATCCTGTCCCCTGTCCACTTCCCTGTATGTAAAAAAATAAAAAAAACCTCCTCCTGGAGGATAGATCACCTGTCACCGGCTCCAACGCTGAAGGACTGAACGACCTATGATGATGTCAGAGTCACATGACCCTGTCAGCTGACCGGGTCTCTTACATCATCACATTTAAAGTGAAAATCCGCTGCAACACTAGACAGTATATGTGTGGGAAATAGCATAATGGCTGCATGTGAATAGCAGGGCTGTCTGCACAGCTAACAAAGACAAGGGAAAAAAACATGGCAGAAACTGCTTATGAATCTATGAAAAATTTGAGAATTCTTAGCTTAAAGCAGCGGCCGCTGCGTTCAAGAGCCCGGTAACCTCGTCACGGTTTTTCTCATTATACCGGGTCCTAACCGTGTGCCTCTCTCATGGTATAATGCTGTATGTGTGGGTTTATATGCCTCTATCTACAATTAAAAACCAGCTGTGAGGGGTTATAATGGACATGACTACAATAAAATGGATACCAAACATGGCCACCGGGCGGGGGAAGGGAGCTCAGTCAAAAAGTCAGTACTACAATTACATAATATAAGACTGGCATCAACCTTATGTCTAGGTGCAAGCAAGAAAAAAAACGACATTTAAAGTGAAAATCCGCTGCAACACTAGACAGTATATGTGTGGGAAATAGCATAATGGCTGCATGTGAATAGCAGGGCTGTCTGCACAGCTAACAAAGACAAGGGAAAAAAACATGGCAGAAACTGCTTATGAATCTATGAAAAATTTGAGAAATCTTAGCTTAAAGCAGCGGCCGCTGCGTTCAAGAGCCCGGTAACCTCGTCACGGTTTTTCTCATTATACCGGGTCCTAACCGTGTGCCTCTCTCATGGTATAATGCTGTATGTGTGGGTTTATATGCCTCTATCTACAATTAAAACCAGCTGTGAGGGGTTATAATGGACATGACTACAATAAAATGGATACCAAACATGGCCACCGGGCGGGGGAAGGGAGCTCAGTCAAAAAGTCAGTACTGCAATTACATAATATAAGACTGGCATCAACCTTATGTCTAGGTGCAAGCAAGAAAAAAAACGACATTTAAAGTGAAAATCCGCTGCAACACTAGACAGTATATGTGTGGGAAATAGCATAATGGCTGCATGTGAATAGCAGGGCTGTCTGCACAGCTAACAAAGACAAGGGAAAAAAACATGGCAGAAACTGCTTATGAATCTATGAAAAATTTGAGAAATCTTAGCTTAAAGCAGCGGCCGCTGCGTTCAAGAGCCCGGTAACCTCGTCACGGTTTTTCTCATTATACCGGGTCCTAACCGTGTGCCTCTCTCATGGTATAATGCTGTATGTGTGGGTTTATATGCCTCTATCTACAATTAAAACCAGCTGTGAGGGGTTATAATGGACATGACTACAATAAAATGGATACAAACATGGCCACCGGGCGGGGGAAGGGAGCTCAGTCAAAAAGTCAGTACTACAATTACATAATATAAGACTGGCATCAACCTTATGTCTAGGTGCAAGCAAGAAAAAAAACGACATTTAAAGTGAAAATCCGCTGCAACACTAGACAGTATATGTGTGGGAAATAGCATAATGGCTGCATGTGAATAGCAGGGCTGTCTGCACAGCTAACAAAGACAAGGGAAAAAAACATGGCAGAAACTGCTTATGAATCTATGAAAAATTTGAGAAATCTTAGCTTAAAGCAGCGGCCGCTGCGTTCAAGAGCCCGGTAACCTCGTCACGGTTTTTCTCATTATACCGGGTCCTAACCGTGTGCCTCTCTCATGGTATAATGCTGTATGTGTGGGTTTATATGCCTCTATCTACAATTAAAACCAGCTGTGAGGGGTTATAATGGACATGACTACAATAAAATGGATACCAAACAGGGCCCAAAAAAAAAAAAAAAAAAAAAAAAAAAAAAAAAAAAAAAAAAAAAAAAAAAAAAAAAAAAAAAAAAAAAAAAAAAAAAAAAAAAAAAAAAAAAAAAAAAAAAAAAAAAAAAAAAAAAAAAATTTTTTTTTTTTTTTTTTTTTTTTTTTTTTTTTTTTTTTTTTTTTTTTTTTTTTTTTTTTTTTTTTTTTTTTTTTTTTTTTTTTTTTGTGAGGGGTTATAATGGACATGACTACAATAAAATGGATACCAAACATGGCCACCGGGCGGGGGAAGGGACTCAGTCAAAAAGTCAGTACTCAATTACATAATATAGACTGCATCAACCTTATGTCTAGGTGCAAGCAAGAAAAAAAACGACATTTAAAGTGAAAATCCGCTGCAACACTAACAGTATATGTGTGGGAAATAGCATAATGGCTGCATGTGAATAGCAGGGCTGTCTGCACAGCTAACAAAGACAAGGGAAAAAAACATGGCAGAAACTGCTTATGAATCTATGAAAAATTTGAGAAATCTTAGCTTAAAGCAGCGGCCGCTGCGTTCAAGAGCCCGTAACCTCGTCACGGTTTTTCTCATTATACCGGGTCCTAACCGTGTGCCTCTCTCATGGTATAATGCTGTATGTGTGGTTTATATGCCTCTATCTACAATTAAAACCAGCAGTGAGGGGTTATAATGGACATGACTACAATAAAATGGATACAAACATGGCCACCGGGCGGGGAAGGGAGCTCAGTCAAAAAGTCAGTACTACAATTACATAATATAAGACTGGCATCAACCTTATGTCTAGGTGCAAGCAAGAAAAAAAACGACATTTAAAGTGAAAATCCGCTGCAACACTAGACAGTATATGTGTGGGAAATAGCATAATGGCTGCATGTGAATAGCAGGGCTGTCTGCACAGCTAACAAAGACAAGGGAAAAAAACATGGCAGAAACTGCTTATGAATCTATGAAAAATTTGAGAAATCTTAGCTTAAAGCAGCGGCCGCTGCGTTCAAGAGCCCGGTAACCTCGTCACGGTTTTTCTCATTATACCGGGTCCTAACCGTGTGCCTCTCTCATGGTATAATGCTGTATGTGTGGGTTTATATGCCTCTATCTACAATTAAAACCAGCTGTGAGGGGTTATAATGGACATGACTACAATAAAATGGATACCAAACATGGCCACCGGGCGGGGGAAGGGAGCTCAGTCAAAAAGTCAGTACTGCAATTACATAATATAAGACTGGCATCAACCTTATGTCTAGGTGCAAGCAAGAAAAAAAACGACATTTAAAGTGAAAATCCGCTGCAACACTAGACAGTATATGTGTGGGAAATAGCATAATGGCTGCATGTGAATAGCAGGGCTGTCTGCACAGCTAACAAAGACAAGGGAAAAAAACATGGCAGAAACTGCTTATGAATCTATGAAAAATTTGAGAAATCTTAGCTTAAAGCAGCGGCCGCTGCGTTCAAGAGCCCGGTAACCTCGTCACGGTTTTTCTCATTATACCGGGTCCTAACCGTGTGCCTCTCTCATGGTATAATGCTGTATGTGTGGGTTTATATGCCTCTATCTACAATTAAAACCAGCTGTGAGGGGTTATAATGGACATGACTACAATAAAATGGATACCAAACATGGCCACCGGGCGGGGGAAGGGAGCTCAGTCAAAAAGTCAGTACTACAATTACATAATATAAGACTGGCATCAAACTTATGTCTAGGTGCAAGCAAGAAAAAAAACGACATTTAAAGTGAAAATCCGCTGCAACACTAGACAGTATATGTGTGGGAAATAGCATAATGGCTGCCTGTGAATAGCAGGGCTGTCTGCACAGCTAACAAAGACAAGGGAAAAAAACATGGCAGAAACTGCTTATGAATCTATGAAAAATTTGAGAAATCTTAGCTTAAAGCAGCGGCCGCTGCGTTCAAGAGCCCGATAACCTCGTCGCGGTTTTTCTCATTATACCGGGTCCTAACCGTGTGCCTCTCTCATGGTATAATGCTGTATGTGTGGGTTTATATGCCTCTATCTACAATTAAAACCAGCTGTGAGGGGTTATAATGGACATGACTACAATAAAATGGATACCAAACATGGCCACCGGGCGGGGGAAGGGAGCTCAGTCAAAAAGTCAGTACTACAATTACATAATATAAGACTGGCAGCCCTGCTATTCACATGCAGCCATTATGCTATTTCCCACACATATACTGTCTAGTGTTGCAGCGGATTTTCACTTTAAATGTCGTTTTTTTTCTTGCTTGCACCTAGACATAAGGTTGATGCCAGTCTTATATTATGTAATTGTCTAACTTCATCACAGGCTCTTGTGCTCTGATCGTGTGCAGCGTTGGAGCCGGTGACAGGTGATGTATGCTCCGGGAGGAGGTTTTTTTATTTTTTTACACACAGGGAGAGGACAGGGGACAGGATAGGGATAGAGGAGGATAGAGAAGAGGGGGACACAAAATAGAATAGCGGGGGTACAGCATATAGAATAGGAGAGGGCAGAAGATGGAGGAGCAGAAGCAGGGAAAGACAGGCAGTACGGAGCCGACATCGGATCCGAGGTGAACTCAGATCCGATGTCCATAGGCTCCCATGTTGTGGGCCCTCGGACAGCCTCGGATCAGCAGTGATCCGATACTGTCCGATGTGAGTCACGGACACAAAATCGTAGCAGGCTACGATTTTGTGCCCGTGATTACATCGGATGGGATCGGATGGTGCCAAAATCGGATGCTAATAGTGGCACATCCGATTCCCATAGGGGAACATGGGGTCCGATTTCGGATCCGATTGTATCCGTTTTGGAACGGATACAATCGGATGACCGAAAATCGTTATGTGAAAGCAGCCTAACCAGAGTAGACTGATTTGTATAAAGAGCTCTACACAGGTATACCTGGTAATAGTTATAACTCAATTGATGACACAGACTCGGTCTTCAAGAGAATAGCTGAACGTTTATTGTTTGTAAGAGCTTATATACGTTACAGAAGTTTAGAAAAAATAGGTTACATCATACAATGACAAATATGATGAGTATGCATTATAGACAGTTTTGGAATAATTAATAAGTGACCTTTAAGAAAGTTACAGAAGATAAGAATGGTACACTCGGGCTTACATATAGCTTGGTGGTCTTATCTAACAAACAAGGACAAAGGCAAGAATGTGCTGAGTTGTGCTCATCTTCACTGAACAAACTGTTACAGAGCTAATAAGTCAGAATAGACATGATAAACTTAATAAAAATGGCTTCTTAAGATACAATATGGCGGAAGCTACATAGTACCTATGATATCGTCTTTAACACCGTCCACATTGTGAAAATTCAGTCTGATTGCACAGCCAATCACAGACACTCTCACAGAGAGTGAGGATCTATGATTGGCTTTTGATGGTTAGGGCAGTGAATATGCATGAAGCTTAATAGGCAGCCCCAGAAGAAACCAGGACACTGGTAAACTCAATCTAACTAGCCTAGTATCTATTTATCTGACTTTCTATCTGTCTATCAGTCTATCTAGTGTAACTTTACAGCATGTAAAAAAGCATGTCATATACATATCATACTTATGACATGCGCATGACGTACGGATGCTAGGTGCAGGGAAACCACACATTGTCATGTCATACGCATGTCATACGCATGTAATATCCATGACATCCGCATGTGATTCAGGTGTCAAAACGCATGACACTGCATGACATGACACTATGCTATTTTTCTTGCTGAGATCCAGAGTGAGAAAAGATAAGCAGTTATGAGCATACCCTTAGAAGCTACCCAACTAGCACTTTTTTTTACACATTACTTTCTTAAAAACTCTTGAAAATGGAAAAATAAAAATAAATAACAGTAGTGGCACTCAATGTAGATATGCAGTAAGAATATTAAATAATATTTAGAATATCATTGCAAAGGATAGAGAGAAACAGTAATATTGTCTGAGTTAGCTACAGCTATTATTGATGAAAATGATTCATGTGGCAACAATTTTCTGAGGAGGTAGAGAAGATAACTAAAATCTATGCACTTAAAGGTACCGTTACATGGCACAACGTTGAAACGATGTCGGCAACCATCTTGTGGGCGCGCGGTCATTTCCGACATCCTTTTGACACCGTTGGTGAGATGTCACACGTATAGATATCATGGACAACTCAACAACGATTTTGTGAGCAGGTATCGTTTGCAAATCCCGCGAACGATCCCTGCTCATTGCTGTGAATGTGCCAAGTTGTAAACGATATCGTTATCGCGGTGTCAGATCGTTGATCGTCAGGTTTTAGAGCATGATCTCAAACCTGCGATCAGCAACCCAACAATTTATCGATTTATCGTTACAACTCAGCACAGTCACACGCAACAAGGACGTAACGATGTCGCTGGAATGCCTCCAAACCCGTGTCGTATCGGTGACATCGTTAACAATGTCATGCTGTGTAACGATACCTTAAGTCAAACAAATGTAGTAGGTAAGGACAAATTTTGATTGCAAATCTATTCATGATAAATTAGAAATAAGGTAATGATTAGAGATGGACAAATTTTTTTGAGTGGAATATGGCTAGGCCCAGGGTGTCTATGCATAAGTGGAAGGAAGTTTGTGATCTTGTGACATCACAATATGTGCTGCGACACCCAAGACCAGGAGTTTTGGATGTGACTAGGCTTGGCATCCTGTGCGTGTTCGGTGTGAGGTCATAACATTGCATGATGAGGTATTTAATTTTTTTCTTCATCTTACATTTATTGTGCCTTGGGGTCTTTTGTCGCGGTCATGCCGGCCCAGGCATTCGGTAGCCGGGCAGGCAGACTCTTGGGATATCACGGCCCAGCTCTGTGGCCTTGACTGGACAAGTTAAAGGGGGAAATATTTGCAGGAGATTATAGAGTCTATAGATGTTTTGTGATGCCTACTGGAGTTTTGGCCTGTAGGTGGCCAGGGGCTGCTGTAGAGGACCCCCAAGGAATGATGGCATAGCATCTAGATGGTAAGCTCTCTCCAGTTAGAGCTGGGATCCCTAGTAGATATGAGCGGTGTTCGATTTGAATTGTTCACCAATCTCAAATTCGAGCTGTTTTTGGCGGTGTTCGAGTCATTCGCCGAATTAGAACAATTTGCTTGAAATTCAGCAGTTCTAGTATATGTCCGATAACGCTACGATCACCAAAAGCTTAATCTTCCTAACCCTAAACCTAGCCCTAATACTGCTAATGAATGTTAATATCCAGTTTGTGTGTATAGTGTGTATATCAGAGCTGCAGCAATAAGGTCGCTCTTCTTTTTTTTTCTTTTTTTCTCCTAAAGCATGTACAGTGGGGCGGTTCAGGCTGCTAGTCAATCACAGTCCAACACTGCAAATTGCATTTTTTCACACAACCAAGGTCATAATTGGCTGTGTCTGTCACATGTCCTAGCCCTATAAGACTCGGCCATTTTAACGATCGCCACTATTTTGCTGATAGCTGCTGCAGGGTGTTGGACGGCACCGCTGCAGCTGTGTGCGTGCGTATATAGTGCAAACTCTAAATTGTGTTCTCTCAGTCAGCTAGTGAGCGAATACAAAGTTAGATTGGTTTAGGGAGTAGGGACTGGAGGGAGGGTGCGAATCTTAGTAATATCTGTAATATTTTTAGGGCTGCTCCGTAGGAGTAGCGATTAGGGATAGGGACAAGGGACTAGCAGTCTATCAGCCCTTTTCAGGGCTACGTCATAGAAGCAGGGACTAGTTTTAATTGCAGCCCTTTTGAGGGCTAGGTTAGAGCAGTCTATTAGTTTTTGCCAGGCAGGGGTGTGTCAGGTGTGTGCCAGTGCTGTGAAAGTCTTTCTTACAGTAACTATCCACAGTAATATAGCTCTTTGAATCCATTAGGACAGGTAGTGTAGCACTGCTGTGAAGAAAGCTACACCACCTGTCTTAATTAGGGTGGCTTCGCATTGGCGTTGCGGAGGGGAACCGCCATGTGAACGCAGCCACCGCAAGTCCCTATGTTTATAATGGGGACGCATGGTGCTGCGCTTGACTGCACATGACCAAGCGCTCTCATTTGCGTTCCTGGTGCGGACAAGAATGTATGATTTGTACGCAAGCATGCACATGCGTACAAATCACACAGGGAAATGAATGTGAGCGCTTGGTCATGCGCAGTCAAGCGCAGCCCCGTGCGTCCCCATTATAAACATAGGGACTTGCGGTGGCTGCGTTCACATGGCGGCTCCCCTCCGCAGAACGCTGTGGAGGGGAACGCCAATGTGAAGCCGGCCTTAGGCATTTTTTTTGTGGCAGCTAGTCCAGGCACTTTGTTCGGGCTAGTAGCAGACTAGCAGTGTCTCACAGTGGTGTAGCCCACTTGTGAGAGAAGCTACTCCGCCTGTGTAGTTCCTTTTACTAATTTTTTACTGCACCTAGCAAACCTGTCTGTTTTTGCATACAAGCAGTGTCCACAAAAAACATTACTGTAGGCCACGTGTAATACAAACAAGTACACCTTCAGTGTAGTTCATACTACTAATTTTTAAATGCACCTAGCAAACCTGTCAGTTTTTACCTAAAAGCAGTGTTCATAAAAAACTGCACCTAGCAAACGTAATTTTTTGTGCCTAGTACCACTGTCTGGCCACTCAGCTCTGCTCGATTTCCATCATAATATTTTTTGCCAACAACTGCAGAGTTGCCAATTTGTTCACATACAAAATGAGTGGCAAAAGGCCTGCTGCTGGTGGAAGGGGGAATAGGCGTGGTGGAAAGGGATAAAAAGGTTTGTCTCCGTGGGGTACGTGGGAAAGCAAGAGTAACATCTGCTGAAGAAAGACCATCTTCCAGCCAAAGTAAGATGTCTACTTCTTTCCGTGGAGATTCTGATATGATCACTTTCGTACGGACACAACTAAGACGATGATCGATACCAATCCTCGATGAGGCACAAAAAGAGCAGGTACTTGAATGGATAGCAAGCACTTCAGTAAGTGGGCTCTCGTCCACCTCAACTTCTACAGCACAAATACACCAGTCCTCAGAGGTGTCACCCTAATCCCACTTGCTTCCGCACAGCTCCCAAGTCTCCAGCCAGCCATCTGAGTATGGGGTAAGACAGATGGTTGAGTATGCATTGCTCTTCACTCATACTATAGCCTGGATATCAGAGCTCTGCTCCAAAGCTTTTGTGAGTCAAGACAAGGAAATTATCTGCACTGATGCCCAGAAGCTCTTGGAGTCGGATCCAGGCCCAGATAAAGAAGGTTCTGAGCAAGCATAATGTAGACTGTTGTAAATTAATTGGAGCACCCTCCGGTGGTTGTTGCTGGTGATGCAGCTGACTGTGTGGGCTTCACAGGTGATGGGGATTGGCAATCTGGTACTTGGAGCATATAATGGTTGGAAGTGGATCATTCCTTGCCAGATGTCTTTTGTTCCTGGAGGAGTTCGCATCTCTTTGGTTTCTTCTGCTCTGTGGAGATCTTTGCAAGATAAGTGAATGTTTTTTTGATATTTTGTGGCACACTTTTGTGTGCTTGAGGTTCTGCTTATGTTTTGTCTTATTCTGAGCTTTGGGTTTGCTATTTAGTTTGTATATTTGTTTATCTGCTCTCAGATAGGAAGTTTTCTTCCTAGGAATTTTACCATTCACTATTATCTGTTATTTCCAGTTCTGCTGGCATTTGATTCATAGAAGTCTGCTGATATAGAGTTCGCCGAGTCTTAGTGACTCAGGGTAATTTTTGTAATATCTGCGGTTGGTGGTTTTTGATAGTGTTTTATACTGACCGCAATAGTATTCAATCCTGTCTTTCCTATATAGCTAGTGGGGCCTCTTTTGCTAAACCTTATACTCTGCCTGTATTTGTTTTTCCGTCTCTTGTTTCCCAGTTAATATCTGTGGGGACCTTGCTATTCTTTTGGGGTTCTGCTCTGAGGCAAGATAGCTTTTCCTACATCCATCTTTAGGAGCAGTTAGTTCTTCGGCTGTGCAGAGGTGTCTAGGTCTGGTTAGTTACATCCCACGGCTACTTCTAGTTGCGGTTTGTGGTCAGGGATTGCGGTCAGTACAGTTACCAACGACTTCTACAGAATCTGAATGTTACTGAGTCATTGGTTCATAACAGCAGACCCTCATTCATAAACTGTGAACTGCACCTTGGAGATCTTGTGAGCCCTTCCGCATACGGCTCCTCCTGTACTTCCTCCGCCTCCTCTAGTGCCACCACCTGACTGCGAATACTGTTTAAAGTTTGCTCCAGCATGTAAATGACAGGAATAGTCATGCTGATAATGGCATCATCATCACTAAACATCTTCTTCGACATTTCAATGCTGTACAAAATGGTGCATAGGTCATTCATTTCAGACCCCTCCAGCTGTGTGATTTGCCCCACCTCTGGATCTCTGGATCTGTGTTTGCCCACCATTGTTTTCAATGGGATTCGACGGTGTTCGACGAACAAACGCCCAATTCGGCGAACCGAATTGAATTCGAACACTAGGGTGGTGGCTCATCTCTAATCCCTAGGTGGGTGTAGAAGAGTGGATGGATGGATGGGGCAGGTTTGTAGTGAGCAGTGCACTACCTTTACCTTTACTGATGTTTGATGGTGGTGTGAACGCTGCCTTACAGACACGTTCACTGTGTGCTTGACTCATGAGTTAGTTTTTTGTCTGTTTTGTTTCTTGCTTTTCCAAGACAGGGGAACCTCCCGCCCTTACCCCATGAGACCTGCACACAAAAAGCTGTTTTCTGCATTCAGTCCATGTCAGATCTTGGATCTGTCTGGACCCTGCTCATGTAGGTACTAATGGACATGTTCAGGTTTTTTGAATACATCAGCTAGAGACTGCTCTGACAAGGGTTACCATGAAAAAGTAGAGCAATTTAGCATACATTTTTTGCAAAAAACGTATCAACAAAATACCTGTTTTACTACTTTTTTAGCAGCACTTGCTTTTTACTGTTTTTCTTTACAACAGAGTATTTTTTCACGTTTGTTTGACTGTTTTTTTGTGCTTCAGTCTTTTGGTGTTGTGAACGCTGTCCTACAGACACGTTCACTGTGTGCTTGATTCATGATTTAGTTTGATGTTTGATGGTAGTTGAATCTAGGGGTACTAGTCACCAGGTCCAGAGTCCGGTCAGCCTGGAAGCAGATGAAGTCCACTCCACCAGGGGGATCAGTATGCCTTCCTTCTGCTGTATACTAAGAGTTTCAGATGCCTGAGAGCTAATCAGTTCCTCTCTTTGTGCTCCTTTTTCTATAGCTTCCCAACCAGCAGGCAATGTGAGCCTATCTAGGGTGCTGTTCTGTTTCTCAAAGCTTCAGGCTCTCTATACTGCTGTGCTCCTGGGTCCACACTTGTGACCATCACATTTGTAATCCTCTGGTCCCCAGACTTGGCTCCCAGGGCTTGCAATCCCTGAATAGCCTAGGACTCTGGTGTCCTCTTCTCCGTGTGAACCTGGCGTGAGCCTGCAATAGCTCCAACCCCAAGAGCTCTCCTCATTCCCTTCCTCACAACACACTCCTCTGCCCTGTCCCGTCCCCCTATCCCCCTAACCAGAAGAAGCAGTCACCCTAAAAACTAGGTGTGTGTGCTTCCCCTTCTGAACAAGGATGAGGCTTGTGTGTGGATGCATGGTTACCTGATGTAGGCAGCTCCATTTACTTCCAAACATGATACCACCGCCGGGTAGAGAGGCGATATCATTGTGGCAACTGAACCGTAGGGGTGCCACACTTTCTAGACCTCATGGCATAGTAAGGGACTTTAAATTAGCAGACAATACATTTCCTAGCTTTATACATTTTTAAAGCCTTTTCTTCAGAATAATTAATATCAAAATGTCTTGTTAAGGCAAACAAAATTTACCACAAAACACACTTTTCTTAAGCCAAAGCAGAGAATCACTTGGCATCACTCTGGATATCTCAGCATATCCACACAATACATATATGAAGAATATCCATTGCTGAAAATGGTTAGTATGCCAGCAATTATATCTCACCCAATCAAAGTTATGATATGACAGAGATCAAATGCAGGGTGAACAAATCGTTAAAGCTTTGCCTTCTAATGGCAGACCGGTATATTAGCTATAGTCAGTTATCTCACTGACGATGGCAATTTCACTAGACAGTACAATACCACTATACAGTATAATATGACTGACCTTCTTAGCTGGTAGGTGCACAAGTTCTAAAAGGTTATTGTGAGATTTCTACAATTGTTTGCTTGCTTTTCTATTTGTGCCTCGATGCATAAAACTAAGCCATCGTGACAAATGCCTTATCATAAGATCATTTAATACTACTTACGTGGGTTTGAAAAAGCTTTGCATTTAAAACATGTAAATGGAAGCTATGGATTCCAAGTGCAGATCTCAGGAGACCAAGGCCATATTTCAAAGACGGAAGCAAAGTTAATAATCTATTTTTTAGCACAAATTGCTGCTAGCGTGTGCCCCTGTGCACTGCTATTTCTCAGCATCATTTCAGTAAAATCCTTATGTCACTCTGAGGTCTCAAAGCTTCAAACAACTTTCATTACTGTTCTTGCAAGGTTTTATTGGGTCACTACACATGTCAAGCCTTGTTTGGGTTCATTGATGAGAAGTCAGATCGAGGGATACAAGTTCAAACCAAACAAAGCAATGCATGCTTAATTGAAGACTTTAACTGCCAAACACACATTTTTTGTATATAAAATTGGACTTTATTTTATCTGCTCAGATTTATAATGAAATGGATTTGATTGGCACAGACTTTTCTGAATATGCTGAATATACATATATTATATGCTTAAGAAAACAACAGATTTAGGTATTGTGAAAGACAGTAATGTATGCAATTTAATAGAAACAGTAATGTATGCAAGTTAAGAAACGATCATCATAAAAATACACAAGCAAGAAAAAATCCCAACAACCATTCTTCTAATAATCTCCTTTCCTTTGACGCTTTTTTGTCTTATGTATAAAGAATTGTTCTACAGGTATATGTGTCCAAGTTATGTCTTTTTCGACTCAGAATCCTTCGATAAGATAAACCATAGAAGGAGATTCTTTTGGCAAAAGAAAATAAATGAAAGCGCCATCCTTTACTTGTCTTTCAGTACTAGAAGACAAAAGTATAAAGGCTTACAATCTTAGTTAAGCCTACCAGTTAGACCTGACTGAATCTCCCTAAATTCAATTCAGGCAGATTCATTCAATTTGGAAATGCAAATTCAATTAGCATCAACAATATTTGGTGAGAATCAATCAACAGGGATTGTAAATCAATAAACTAGTATACTTTCACCTTTACTATTCCCTTACTATTCCAATCATTACAGCTCCCCCCATCAGGTTTACCTTTTTTTCGAGTACTATTACTGACTTGACCAAACATAGTCACATTGCGCATGCCATTGATGGTAATAATGTCTATTACAAACTCTGATGTGAATGAAAATGAGGTGCTCTGCCTCTCACACTCAATTGTCTGCTCATCTATCTATGGCTAGGGTCACATTAGGAAGGCAAATTGCGGTTACCGCATCCAGATCTGGATGCGGTAATCGCAAGTGCCTTCAGACACATTTTTGTTAAAAAATGTGTCTTTATCACCACATTCGGTAACCGGATTGCTCCGGATGTGTAATCCAGAGCAATCCGGTTACCCTATGCTTTGTTCATCCCTGCTGCCGCAGGGATGAACAAGGAGTTAATGTTAATAATAGATGTGGGCAACATGTCTGTAGGCCATGCCTACCCTCCCTAGGGACATGCTGTCCACACAGGTCGGCATGTGAGGGGTTAATATGTGCAATTATAGTATTGCCGGCTATTGTCGGCATTTACAATTTTATGAATGAAACCCGGCGACTCCTCACTATGGAGGAGATACAATACGTAATGTGTACTGTATCTGCCGCTATCCAGGGTCCTGAAAGATTTAATATTAGGTCTATAGCGGTGCGCTGCCTGGATAGCGGCTGATACAGTACGTAGATTACGTACTGTAGTTCCTCCATAGTGAGGATCCTCAGGGTTTCATTCATAAAATTGTAAATGCCGACAATAACTGTCAATACTATAATTGCACATATTAACCCCTCACATGCCGACCTGTGTGGACAGCATGTCTCTAGGGAGGGTGGGCACCCCCTAGAGACATGTTGCCCACATCTCTTATTAACATTTAACCCTTTGTTCATCCCTTCGGCAGCAGGGATGAACAAAGCATACGGCTGTCGCAGGCAAGCACAAGTGCCTAGCGGCAGCTGCATAGCCTCCCATAGGAGCCCATTATAGCAATCCTGCTGCAGATTGCAAACCGCTCTGAAAACTGCAGCCTGCATGATTTTTCACGCAGGCTGTAAATCCGTATGCGGTAACCGGATTGCATGTAGTGCAATTCGGTTTAAATAATGGGCTCCTATGGGCTATGTTTCCTGATCCGGTTTTGAGCTTTTTAACAGCTCCAAACCGGATCAGGATCTGAATTTTTGAATGCAAATATGACCCTAGCCAAAGACATATATGGACAGGTATGGGTAACAAGGTAGTAGGCAAAAAAGACCCCTGTATAGATGAAAACCAGATCTTTTATATAAAAAGACAACCAAATATGGTATACCAAAGGGACACTGTAATCACAATATCAAAGTATGGGTGGGGGGGGAGTAATATGAGGTTTAGAGATCTGGTTAGAGCCTAGATATCACATTTGACCTAAAAAAACCTTTATCTTAAGAGAACCATTGATGATAATGAAATTGCCCCTTACATCATATAATTGGGAATTCTTTTCTAAAATATAAGTTATCATGGGCACTGGGTAGTGATGGAAGTTACATCACTTTGTGCAGATAAAATTCATAAAGTGCAATTGCAGTAGCAGCAGAAATCTAGCAACAATACAACTAAAGTGCAAGTGCTGTGTGATTGTAGATGTGCTAGTATTAATATAAATACTGCTATACTAACCAATATGCAGAGTATGCACCAAGGAATTGTTCCAACACTCACCCATGTCACAGATTTTCACCAGAATACAGGGGTCACCCCTACATGTTTCGTGCCGAGGAGTGGCACTTCCTCAGGATATATGTATACACTGTATGCTGTGACTGTCTCCTTGTCCATATTGTATGGATTCACACATGGGTATGTCTCCGCACACGGACAATTGTATAGTGTTTGTTGTGGATGTAGGTAGACATCAGTATCCACACACACACGTCTGCACACACATACTTCAGCCTGGAGCAGACACAATCCATGCACATATGTCTCTATTGTTTTTTTGCTTACCGACATCAACAACACTAGCACACATAGCAAGGGTCACACATCCATATCCATTTTTTAAGCCCTTAGAAAAACTGATTCCGTTTTTCTAAGGGTGCCAATAGTGTCCCCTGAGGTCCTGGACATTTTTGGGAAAAATTGGGACTTAGGCTAGGGTCACATTTGGAAGGCTCAATGCGATTACTGCATCCAGTTCCGGATGCGGTAATTGCATGAGCTGTCAGACACATTTTGTGTTCAAAATGTGTCTTTAAACCCAGATCCGGTAACCGGATTGCTCATAATGTGCAATCCGGTTGCCGGATTCTTTGTTCATCCTTGCTGCCGCAGGGATGAACATAGCGTTAATGTTAATAATAGATGTGGGCACCATGTCTCCAGGGAGTGCCCATCCT
Source organism: Allobates femoralis (assembly GCA_033576535.1). Lineage (NCBI taxonomy): Eukaryota > Metazoa > Chordata > Amphibia > Anura > Aromobatidae > Allobates > Allobates femoralis. The sequence continues at coordinate 658,941,752 of JARQOC010000003.1, read as the reverse complement.
CCCTAGAGACATGGTGACCATATGGGGCAGCATATGAAGGGTTAATTAGGTGTATTACTGTATTGCCGACTATTGTCGGCATTTACTATTTTATGAATTAACGCCGGGGTCTCCTCGCTGTGAAGGAGATACAGTATGTAATGTGCGTACTGCATCTGCTGTTATCCAGGGTCCTAAAAGCTTTAACATTAGTTCTATGGACAGCGCACCGCCATAGAACTAATGTTAAAGCTTTTAGGATCCTGGATAGCGGCAGATACAGTACGCACATTACGTACTGTATCTCCTCCACAGCGAGGAGCCGCCGGCTTTAATTCATAAAATAGTAAATGCCGGCAATACAGTAATACATCTACCGTATATACTCGTGTATAAGCCGACTTTTTCAGCCCAAAAATTGGGCTGAAAAGTCCCCCCTCGGCTTATACACGAGTATATACTGTGTGGTGTGGTGGGGGCTGTTGTCCGGGTACTGCAGGAGGCAGGAGGAGGCGGGGGGAGGCTGCAGAATGAGCGGCACGTCACGTGGTGCCGCTCATTAATTATGCATGGGGAGCAGCGCATAGTACATTGCTGCTCCCCAGCACAGTATAGCCTCCCCCGCTGTCTCCCTGCCCCCCCCATGTATACAGAGGCTCCCCCAGCAGGGGTAATCTCACCCCCTCGGTGTGCAGGCACCCGGGTCCTCCAGCTGCTCCGTCTGCAAGCGCGGCTTCTAATACCGGCGTCCTCCCGCTCTTCCTGTTTGATTGCGATCATGTGACCGGTCACATGATCGCAATCAAACAGGAAGAGCGGGAGGACGCCGGTAATAGAAGCCGCGCTTGCAGACGGAGCAGCTGGAGGACCCGGGTGCCTGCACACCGAGGGGGTGAGATTACCCCTGCTGGGGGGAGGCTCTGTATTACCCCTGCTGGGGCCCTCTGTATTACCCCTCCTGGGGGCCTCTGTATTACCCCTGCTGGGGCCCTCTGTATTACCCCTGCTGGGGCCCTCTGTATTACCCCTGCTGGGGCCCTCTGTATTACCCCTGCTGGGGCCCTCTGTATTACCCCTGCTGGGGGGAGGCTCTGTATTACCCCTGCTGGGGCCCTCTGTATTACCCCTCCTGGGGGCCTCTGTATTACCCCTGCTGGGGCCCTCTGTATTACCCCTGCTGGGGCCCTCTGTATTACCCCTGCTGGGGCCCTCTGTATTACCCCTGCTGGGGCCCTCTGTATTACCCCTGCTGGGGCCCTCTGTATTACCCCTGCTGGGGCCCTCTGTATTACCCCTGCTGGGGGCCTCTGTATTACCCCTTGCTGGGGGCCTCTGTATTACCCCTGCTGGGGGCCTCTGTATTACCCCTGCTGGGGGCCTCTGTATTACCCCTGCTGGGGCCCTCTGTATTGCCCCTGCTGGGGCCCTCTGTATTACCCCTGCCGGGGCCTCTGTATTACCCCTGCCGGGGGCCTCTGTATTACCCCTGCTGGTGGCCTCTGTATTACCCCTGCTGGTGGCCTCTGTATTACCCCTGCTGGGGCCCTCTGTATTACCCCTGCTGGGGCCCTCTGTATTACCCCTGCTGGAGCCCTCTGTATTACCCCTGCTGGGGGCCTCTGTATTACCCCTGCTGGGGCCCTCTGTATTACCCCTGCTGGGGCCCTCTGTATTACCCCTGCTGGGGCCCTCTGTATTACCCCTGCTGGGGCCCTCTGTATTACCCCTGCTGGGGGCCTCTGTGTTACCCCTGCTGGGGGCCTCTGTGTTACCCCTGCTGGGGCCCTCTGTGTTACCCCTGCTGGGGGCCTCTGTGTTACCCCTGCTGGGGGGCCTCCGTGTTACCCCTGCTGGTGGCAACTGTATACTAGTTATGGCTGCTATATACAGGGATGGTGGGCTATATACCAGTGATAGGGGGCTTTATAACAGGACGGTGGTCTGCTGCATTGGTAGTTTACTATTTAAAATAAAAGTTCAACATTTTATTTGTATCTATTTTCATTTTTAAAAATTTTTCAGTACCGGTAGCTGCTGCATTGTCCACCCTAGGCTTATACGCGAGTCAATAGGTTTTCCCAGTTTTTGGGGGCAAAAGTAGGGGGGTCGGCTTATACACGGGTCGGCTTATACACGAGTATATACGGTAATTAACCCTTCATATGCTGCCCCATATGGTCACCATGTCTCTAGGGAGGGTGGGCACTCTCTGCAGACATGGTGTCCACATCTATTATTAACATTAACCCTTTGTTCATCACTGCGGCATTCACATGTGCCTTGCAGTATCCAGATGGGCTCCCATAGGAGCCCATTATAGCAAGCCTGCTGCGGTTTGCAAACTGCTCCGAAAACTGCAGCCTGCATGATTTTTACCGCAGGCTGCAAATCCGGAAGCGGTAACCTGATTGCATGTAATGCAATGCGGTTTTATAATGGGCTCCTATGGGCTGCGGATCTTGATCCGGTTTTGAGCATTTTTACAGCTCAAAACTGGATCAGGATCTGCATTTGCTACCGCAAATGTGACCCTAGCCTTAGTCATTTTTTCACCAAAAACGCATATACGTTAACGCATGGTGCCTATATGTACCATGCGTTAACGCATGCGTCACCCATAGGGCCCCATGTTAAAAAAATGCATGCCTTTTTTTACAGGACCTCAGTTTGTGAGGCTGCATAAAAACGCATGCGTTTTTGGAAAAACGCACAAACACGTGTTAACGCATATGCGTTTTTGGACTTAGGAAAAAAAATGCTCAATATGTTCCCAAAAATGGGTTTAGCCCAAAAATGGATTTTATGTGTGACCCTGGCCACAGCCATTCCTAGTGTCATCCACAGAGCAACAGACTAGCTGTCCTGTGTCGCACTTTGGCAACCGCAACACATGACACGAACATGAAGTAGCGAGATAGTAGAAAGGGCACATGCATCATGTAGTGGGCAGACTTCCTGACAAGGCTTACCAATGGTAGCACAGTTGTGTAGGCCAATCGGAGTCGTAGGGGCGCGGTGTAACACACTCTGGCACGCCTATCTCTTCGCCGTGGCCAAACTCGACACCCACATCGTTGATGTGTTGGTGGCGTCTGACGTGACGATGTGAGAAGGGAAGATCGCTTCCGGTCTCGGTCAGACGATTTCCGGAGCGCAGGACCGCCGGTGATCGAAATCGCTACGTGTGACATCTCTGAAGAGATCTGAAAAAAGTGCCCAGAACGTGTGCACTCATGTCAAATCGCCAGCAACATGGAAGTGATATGACAGCGTGTGACAGTACTTATAGCGTTGCATTGATCTGTCACATCTGTCACTTCCGGCACATTCCATGGATAACTGGAGCTGACAGCAGTCAGCAGCCACAAATTGCTGGAGACTTGTTCCATTTTGTGGCCGTGTACAAATGTAACAATGTGTCCATGATTTCACTGCAACCAGAGATCTACAAACAATCTATGCACAATTATCTGTGTGTGTAAACCGTCCTTAACAACAGTAAAGGCCACTTCACATGCTACGATATAGGTGAACAATATCGTTGAAACATCATGGATTTGTGATCGTTCAAACTATATCATTTGTGCGTCGTTGCATGTAAACGAACGATGTTGGAAGGATAAATCGTTGGATCGTTCATCAAAAATTTGAGATATTGACCTCACATCTATCGTTCGTCGTCCAATTAACGTTCTGGGAAACAGAAACATCGTTCAGTGTGACACCTTTTTGAATGATGTCGTTCATAATTCTCCTATTCCTGCCGCTTAGTAACATCATTCAATCATTCTTCTCCAAGTAGCTGGTGCGTTGCCAAATTTAAGATTGTTAACAATATCCTTGCTTGTAACAACGCACTAACGATGTTGAAAGGATCGCGGTCACGTGACATAGCTAACGATATCGTTCACCTATATCCTAGCATGTGAAGTGGCATTAACACTGAAAAAAATGAAGACCGCAGTGAATGAGTGTAGGACAGGAGGCAGGTGACCTACATTTAAAGCACAACACCAGAAAGGAAATTAAAAATATAAAAAAAATTGCTGGAGAGATGCTTTCATGAACATGTAGAAAATTGAGCATTCAGTTATGGCCAAAAGTATTGGCACCCCTGCAATTCTGTCAGATAATACTCAGTTTCTTCCAGAAAATGATTGCAATCACAAATTCTTTGGTATTATTATCTTCATTTAATTTGTCTTCAATGAAAAAACACAAAAGAGAATTAAGCAAAAAGCTAAACATTGATCATTTCACACAAAACTCCAAAAATGGGGCAGACAAAAATATTGGCACCCTCAGCCTCATACTTGGTTGCACAACCTTTAGCCAGAATAACTGCGATCAACCACTTCCGGTATCCATCAATGAGTTTCTTACAATGCTCTGCTGGAATTTTAGACCATTCTTCTTTGGCAAACTGCTCCAGGTCCCTGATATTTGAAGGGTGCCTTCTGCAAACTGCCATTTTTAGATCTCTCCACAGGTGTTCTATGGGATTCAGGTCTGGACTCATTGCTGGCTACCTTAGAAGTCTCCAGTGCTTTCTCTCAAACCATTTTCTAGTGCTTATTGAAGTGTGCTTTGGGTCATTGTCCTGCTTGAAGACCCATGACTTCTGAGAGAGACTCAGCTTTCTCACACTGGGCCCTACATTATGCTGCAAAATTTGTTGGTAGTCTTCAGACTTCATAATACCATGCACACAGTCAAGCAGTCCAGTGCCAGAGGCAGCAAAGCAACCCCAAAACCTCAGGGAACCTCCGCCATGTTTGACTGTAGGACCATGTTCTTTTCTTTGACTGCCTCTTTTTTTCTCCTGTAAACTCTATGTTGATGCCTTTGCCCAAAAAGCTCTACTTTTGTCTCATGTGACCAGAGAACATTCTTCCAAAACGTTGTAGGCTTTCTCAGGTAAGTTTTGGCAAACTCCAGCCTGGCTTTTTTATGTCTCGGGGTAAGAAGTGTGGTCTTCTTGGGTCTCCTACCATACAGTCCCTTATCATTCAGACGCCGACGGATAGTACGGGTTGACACTGTTGTACCCTCGGAGTGCAGGGCAGCTTGAACTTGTTTGGATGTTAGTCGAGGTTCTTTATCCACCATCCGCACAATCATGCGTTGAAATCTCTCGTCAATTTTTCATTTCCGTCCACATCTAGGGAGGTTAGCCACAGTGCCATGGGCTTTAACCTTCTTGATGACACTGAGCACGGTAGACACAGGAACATTCAGGTCTTTGGAGATGGACTTGTAGCCTTGAGATTGCTCATGCTTCCTCACAATTTGGTTTCTCAAGTCCTCAGACAGTTCTTTGGTCTTCTTTCTTTTCTTCATGCTCAATGTGGTACACACAAGGACACAGGACAGAGGTTGAGTCAACTTTAATCCATGTCAACTGGCTGCAAGTGTGATTTAGCTATTGCCAACACCTGTTAGGTGCCACAGGTAAGTTACAGGTGCTGTTAATTACACAAATTAGAGAAGCATCACATGATTTTTCTAAGGCGGCCGTCACATGGTTAAATTTAATGCACGATATATCGTTTGTGCATCGCTACGTGCGATCAAGCGATTTTACAATGTAAAATCGCTTGATCGTGACATCGCAGATATGGGAGCCGGAGCTCATATCAAGCGATAATCGCTTGTTTAATCTGCTTCATCGTGGTGTGTGACACCACGATGAACGATCTCCCAGCGGCAGAGCCTATGCTGGGAGATGGTATCTATGGTAAACAGCTCACCAGCGATGTGAGCGATATTGTTAACGATCGCGCGTGCACGTGATCGCTTACAATATCGCTCACGATATTGTAGCGTGTGACGGCCGCCTTACAGAGACAATACTTTTGTCCACCCCGTTTTTTATGTTTGGTCTGGAATTATATCCAATTTGGCTTTAGGACAATACTTTTTGTGTTTTTTCATTGAAGACATTGAAGAAGATAATAATACCAAAGAATTTGTGATTGCAATCATTTTCAGGAAGAAACTGAGTATTATCTGACAGAATTGCAGGGGTGTCAATACTTTTGGCCACAACTGTAGTGACAAACATTGGAAGAACATTTATGACTAGGTTGTTTTACTTTGTGTTACTTGTAGTAGTTAAAACATTTCTATAAATAAATATACAGGAAAATAAGCATTGTTAGGAACCCCTGATAAATAACCTGACTGAGACTTTCTTTGTTTATTCACCACATTTTCATGAAAATGGACATTTTTGATGGTCTGTCATAGTCAGCTTTGACAACAATTTTGTAATCTGCGTAATATTCAAGAGGGATGAATAATATTCCAGGTAATTGTTCAATGAATCATTAGGCTGAGTCTACACAATATTCATTAAGTCTATAAATTGAATGCCTCCATTATGTGTTTCTGAAAAACCCACTTTAAAGAGATTACAGCTATGATGAAAGTTAATTTATGATCATGTCACTGCAAAATGTGCTTCATGTGCCAGATCATTGTCCGTATATAAATGTTAGGATTATCTTTTGCTGTCAGTTTTCTAGTGATCACCCACATACAAAAATGCAAAACATAAAACCAGTGGTGTAACTAGAGTCAGGTGGGCACTGGTGCGAAATATAGACCTGCCTCCCCCCAGACACGTGTCGGTCAGATGTATGGGCCCTGTGTAACATTCTAAATACTTTCAAGACTCACAGATTCACCCTTCTCCTCCTTCATTATGTATTAATGTCCCTCATCCTGCAATATATGGTCCTCCTACTGGAATATTGCCCTTATCGTGGTCTAAATGTTCCCCGTCCTTGTATATATAGTCTTCCTCCTCCCACCACCATAGTCCTCCAATTAATATAATGCACCCCTATATTCAGGGGTGAACCTAGCCTCTGTGCTGCCTGAGGCGAACTGCAAAACGGGGCCCTTCCCCCCCATCGCTAGTACATTTTTTTAAATCGAGAGAATCAAATCTGGTTCACACTGATTTACATCTATTCTGTAAAAAGGAGTATAATAGTGGACATTTTAATTTAAAGAAACAGAAAAAAAGATGTCCAGACACAAGAATGTCAGCGCCATTACACGCACATACAAGAACCACACAGAAAAATCCAGGACAAGGATCATTAATGGCAATGGCAGACTTGGCACAAGCTACAGATACACAATGATGGCGGCAGAGTAGTGGTCCAGTAGGCAGACACAGTCCTGCATCCTTATAGCACAGGAGGCAGCACTGATTTCCACCATTACCTCTGGCACATGCCTACAATACTCTGGGCAGCTCCAATGTGGCCGCTGCCTGGCACTGACTAGTCAGACCTGTCCACCATGCTGCACCATCCACACACCACATGCAATGACCTGCAGTCTGAGCATCAACAAGCCGCCACTGCACTAAGCTGGTAAAATGGCGTGTCATTGCCAACCACGCATTATACCACGCATCCTCCTGAAACGCTTAGCCAATCACAAGTACCGCACATTCCTATATTATAATGCACAGCACCTCACAGTCCTATATTATAATGCACAGCACCCCACAGTCCTATATTTAATGTACAGTACCCCACAGTCCTATATTATAATGCACTGCACCCCACAGTCCTATATTATAATGCACATCACTCCATATTCCTATATTATAATGCACTGCACCCCACAGTCCTATATTATAATGCACAGCACCCCACAGTCCTATATTTAATGTACAGTACCCCACAGTCCTATATTATAATGCACAGCACCCCACAGTCCTATATTATAATGCACAGCACTCCATATTCCTATATTATAATGAACTGCACCCCACAGTCCTATATTATTTTGGACATCACCTCACAGTCCTATATTATAATAAACTGCACCCCCACAGTCCTATATTATAATGGCCAGCACCCCACAGGGCCCCTGTTGCAAGAAATCTTTCTGGGCTCCCATATATATATGTATACTGTATATACACTCAAGTTATAAGCCCTCAAATAGCTTTCTATACACAGCATAAACCCCCACATAGCCCTCATATACAGTATATGCCCTCATACAACCACCTATATATAGTATAAACCCCTACATGGCTCCCTATATTCAGTTTGAGCCCTCAGAAATATAAAAAAAACAACAACACATACTCACCTCCCTCCCGTCTCCTCTTGTCTACAGGATCCACTTCTTGTAAGCTGGTGCGTACATGTTGGTGTGTGCTGACTGATGACGTCACATTGCAGGAGAGGTTATGGGAGCTACTCCTAGAGATGCGCTGCTATTCTGTATTGCAGTGTAGTTCCAGGAAAGCTCCCTGCCTGGAGATGCTATTGGCAACGCACATCATGGCGGTGCACATATCCAGGCAGGAAGGTTTCCTGAAACTACAATGCAATACAGAATAGCAGCGCAGCTCTAGGAGAGCTTTATAATAAAGGCCCCGTTACATGGTACGATATTGTGAACGATATTGTTTAAAACGTCACGGGTTTGGAGTCATTGAAACGACATCGTTAGGATGTCGTTGCGTGCAACACCGAGAATCGAGTACGATAAATCATTGGATCGTTGATCGCAGATTTGAGAGCATGTTCTCAAATCAGACAATCCTCAATCAGCCAACCTGCTGCATCATTGTGTGTGACACGGCGATAACGATGTCATTCACATCAGTGAACAAATATCGTTTGCTGGGTTGTGCGAACGATAGCTGCTCGCTGGATTGTTGGGGTGTTGTCCACGATATCTAGACGTGACATCTCACCAATGATGTCAAAATGATATCCTAACAACCGCGCGCCCCCGAGATCATAAAGGTACCGTCCCACGCGGCAATATTGCCAGGTAATTTCACTAGCAATTTGCTGGTTGCAGTGAAATCATGGACACATTGTTCTATTTTGTTGCTGTGTACAAATGTAACAATGTGTCCATGATTTCACTGCAACCAGCAAATTGCCAGTGAAATTGCTAGCAAAATTGCTGCGTGTGACGGTACCTTTAGTGAGATCGTTCACAATGTCGTACCGTGTAACGGGGCATTAATAAACAATTCAACCTCATAATGGCTGATAACAGAGAGCAGAAGACAACTCCGTGTAAGTCAGGGTACAGAGCAGCTGCCAGGAGCAGTGTGTTTCAGCAGGACAGGAGCCTAGATGTGCTGGTCCATGAGTGCACCCTTTTTACAGCACTGAGTGCTGGCGAGCACCGTGACTTCACCTGTCGGCAGTAAAGTTTCCTGCAGGTTCTCCACCTCATCGCTGCAGTTCCAAGTAAGCCATGATGGAGCCAGTGCTGCCGGCAAAAATTGGCGTCGCCCCAGTGTGCAGATTCATCAATTCCACCTTGGCGGCACTCACAACTTCAAGAGTGCACGCCTGATAGTTGTAGGAAGGCTGATATATGCAGCCATCATGCATTAAATGTCACTGCTATGTGCTGCATGCTGACTTCAGCACAAGGCGCATAGCTATGACATTCAATGGCCCAGCCTCAAACAGGCCCCTGGTCGCTGTAAAGGCCGCAGTTAATAGCGGGCCCCCACTATATCAAGCAGAGGGGTCCACTGAGGACCTGGAGCTCACTAGGGTATTAACGTACCTAGTGTCCCACTAGGCCAGTCTGACCCTGGGTATGTATAGAGTGGGCTAGTGCATGTCACCAGCTGCTCTGCACACTATCTGTGGACATATGACACTTTCGGTCACAATGTGGCGCCCCTGCGGTCTGGTCACCACAAAAGGGTACTGCACTCACTCTACGGGTGCAGTATTCCTGTCTGCGGTAACCAGGGTTGGTAAGTCCAGTCACCCACAAACACACCCAACACACCTGGTCCCAGGGATAGCGGGTGAACCCAGGTAGTGGGATGACTCAGGCATCCCGTGGGATGGCGGGGGGAGAAAGGTAGTGGGTAGGAAGTGAGCAAGAAGCGGTCAGGGAAAGGAAAGGGACAAAACACCGTGGGAAGTGGGTAGTCAGTTGTGGAGGTCAGCGAGTGAAAGAGGACAGAGAGAAAGGACCTGGAGGACTTGAGCAAAGAAGAGGCTCGTCCCGGTTCCTTAGGCCAGAGACCGCGAAGAGACAGAGGGAGCCCTAGGGGCACGGGCAGTGAGCAATCCACCCGTGCGCCTGTTTGCAGTGAAGCAGAGGGGCAGGGAGAGTACCAGGGACCCAGCCCTGAAAGGTAGCGAGGAGACTCCAAGCTCCAACCACAGAACCGGTGGCCATGAGTTCCAGAGGAGCTGTGGCCATTTCCTGGCACATCTGCCGAGAGAGCAGCTGTATTAGGGTTAGGGGAAACAGCCAGTTGCCCGACATGGCCCGTGGCTGCTGGATCGGGGCTCTGTGCGCGGAGGCACGTGCAGGAAGGAGAACAGACTACCCGCACCACCAATGTACTTGAACTGTGACCTGTAGTACGTGCAGAGAAAACTGAAGTAAACTGGTTTGGGAACTCAGAATTGTGTGAGACTGTTCCTTTCCTAATTGAGGAGCGGTTGACTGAAACGCTGCGCAGGCAGCAGGAGTCTGCCTGGGAGATGTCCCGATCCTTCCCTGCAGCAAGCTCAGCCCCGCTGGCTCCCCAGCACTCTAACACTCCCTTACTCCGGATGCCCTGGGGATCTGCTCCACCCCTGGGGAGCAACACCATCCCAGCTGCCATTCCATCATCCCCAGAGGTCCAGGTCTGCAGCAGCGGCCACTACAGCTGTATACCGCGGGTGGCGTCACAGCAAACTACTCCTAATTCTTTCACCTCCTTGTTATTGACCGCCCATCCGGGTGGCCACAGACCGGGTCACGCCACCGTGACATCCCCCCAGACACTTGAGGACATCGATGGGCCCGGCTTCGAGTATCCCACAGCCCCCACGGGGCAAGTCAACTACTACTGCCAACATGCTCATATAGAAATTCATTTTTAGAGAAATTAAAAAAATGATTCTGACACAGTTTTCCCCAGAGGGTGTGAGTCTTTCTATGGTGTCAGAGGGGCCACAGGTGGCTCCTGCTCCAGCTCCTGCAATCTGCAGCTCCAGGGCACAGGGGACACTATAATCTGCTGTCATCCAATCACAGATGTGCTTATAAAGTGAAATCTGTTATTGGCTGATAGGAGATGAGGCACAGATGTCCCTGTGTGCAGTGATATGGCTGGAGCAGGGGATGCACAGCCCTTGTAGTGGGTATGACAGGGTTAATATCCTGCTCCCTCTCTCTTCATGGATCGGCAGCAGCACAAAGAGCAGTGGGGGCCACACTGAGTGCCTCTCCCTCCCCCCTCAGCACAGTGACTATACATACAACCAGCAGCAGCATTAACAGACGGTAAAAGAGGGCCCCTGCCAGCATACTCATCTGCAGCACATTGTCCCTGCACCTCCTCCTGTCAGCACTGACTTTGCCGCTCTTCACTTTCACTAGCTCCAGGGCCCCTTCCCGCTCTGGTGCCGATGCACTGCACCAGCCATATAATCGCCCCTGCACTGCACTCCCATAGTCTCTCATCACTGAAAGAAAAAAAACTGTAAATACTCACCTGTCTCTTCTGAATGGGCTGCTCCAGTGTCCTCAGCGTGTGTCTGCCGGCCGCTCTGCACGGCTCAGTGATGACGTTACCTCTCCCTGCCGAGTTGTGCTGCAGAGCGGCCGGGATTTAGGAAAAAGTGGTCGGCAGCGGTGGCCGGGACTTCAGAAGCGAGAGCGGCATCCACGGGGATCCGCGCTGCCACCGGGCACCCCTGGGGATGCCGCCCCTCTGTTTGCTAGCAGGTTGTATCACCTGAGACGACCAGCTCAGGTCGGCTCATGGATGGTGCGGCCCTGCCTATATTCCTACATATATTATAATGTACCCTCATAGTCCTCTATGTATTATAATGCAGCCCATAGTCCCCCATTCATAAGGTTGCCCCAATAGACATTCAATTACTATAATGCACCCCAATTATCCACCATATAGTATAATGCAGCCTCCTAGTCCTCCATATAGTATAATACAGTCTCACAACCCTCCATATAGTATAATGCAGCCTCATAACCCCTCCATATAGAATAATGCAGCCTCCCATCCCTCCTTATAGTATAATGCAGGCTCAGTTCTCCATATAGTGCAGCATCACAACCCTCCATATAGTGCAGCCTTATATCGCTCCATATAGTGCAGCCTCATATAGGAAGCCTCATAGCTCTCCACATAGTGCAGCCTCATAACTCTCCATATAATGCAGTCTTATATCTCTCCATATAGTGCAGCCTCATATATGAAGCCTCATAGGTCTCCACATAGTGCAGCCTCATATAGTGCAGCCTTATATATGCAGTCTCATATCTCTCCATATAATGCAGCTTCATAGTGCAGCCTCATGATTCTTCATATAGGGCAACCTCATAGTGCAGCCTCATAACTCTCCATATAGTGCAGCCTCATATTGTACAGCCTTATAACTCTCCATATAGTGTAGCCTCATAGCCTCTCTATATAGTATCATGCACCCCCTATTTCCCCATTAGTCCTCTGGCCACCTTGCATTCACTTATTAAAAAGAAAAAAATCTGTACTTACCTCTCCTGGTCCCCCCACTGCTCCATTCTCCCAAAAACTGAAGAGAAGACTCAGGAGGAGGAGGAGCAAGGAGGCAGCACCAGCCTGCTACATGCGTTCCACAGTGGAACACAGATGGGAAGCAGGAAGTGCCAAGAGGAAGTGAGGTGAGGGGCGATAGCAGTAGGAAGCGGGAGGCTTGCTTTCCACCCCTTCCCTCCCCTCCTCTCCCTGACAAATAGGCCCCATAGCTGCATGCAGCGTGCTGCTGCGCAGTCCAGTACATCCATGGGATGCAGTCAGCAGGTGCAGGGATCAGCAGTCGCAGGGGCAATGGGTGTCGTGGGCTCCTGTATGTCAGGGCCCCATCATAGCCGTGACCCCTGTGACCGCGATCATTACGCCCTTGTATAAAACAGTGCTGAACAATAAAATGAAGCTTATTTTCATTTTTTGTATCTGAGTAGAAATGACCAGACCTGTCTGGTTCTGCACCTGCACTTGACCCCGAACCGTTATATAAGTGAATGGGGTCTCGAACATAAGTGCTTTAAAAAAGTGGTAGTAATGACTAAAGGGCAGCAAAATGAAGCAAAATGGGGATTAAAGCAGTACGATTATATATACCTTGTTTCCCCAGAATATAAAACTGATGTCACACTGTTGCTAACAGTATGTCTATCCTGAGGAGAGCAAAGTCCTGTGCCCACATTGCTTTTTTCTCCTTGCACATGTGGTTCAGAATTCTTTTTTCTGCACTATATCTGCAAGGAAAAATATGTTGGCACAGCACTTCTGAATTCTCAGACTTTGCTGGCCTCAGGTTTCGAGTACCCCACAGTCCCCGCCAGGGGAAAGTCCGTTTTGTGGCATCACGAACAGGATCTACCGACCCGGTAAAACCGTGTGTTTCACGCCTTACAGGCTGTGTTTTTGGGCCTCAGCAATGGCGGCCCCGAAGGCCTGAAACCATATGCTGGCAGAGGGGCATTCCACAGTCCCTCATCGTGGGTCAGGCCAGCATCAGGTGCAAAAAACTGCCACCACCCCTTCACTCTCCAAGAATTGGGAGGGCAAGCCAAAAGACTGCACAATCCCGCCTAAGGGTGTGACTGCCACCGATGATGAAAAACAGAGACACCAATGAAGGGAGGCAGAGGAGAAAGATCAAGACACAAGGATCAGCGAAGAGAGTGGCAGGAGACCAAGGATTCAGGAGACACCAGAGATGGCGGAGCGCGGGGTGGAAGGAGCGGACTCCCCCAGTTCCCCAGAGGCTAGTCAACCGCCGGAAGTGGATCCTGCTTTCTTGTCAGCGGAGGTTGACGATCGAGCCGCCAATTAGAATGGGCCCACCTTGTCATCGCAGGGCAATGGTGGCAGTCGCTGCTGGAAAGGGCAACAGCGCGGTGGGTGGCTTTGCACCCTGTTTCCCCGACCTGGGAGATGGAGGAGGATGAGATGGAGCCCAGTCCAGGGAAAGATACAACAGTCGCCCTGTCAAGATAGAAAATACGCTCTTCCACTATATTTATATTTTCCTTATATATACTTTATATTATATATTTTTACTAATGCTCTAGATGAGAAACAATAAGTTTTTCCCTTAACCTGGTATCCAATAGCTATATCTCTCCCTCTCTCATTCACTTTCCTCTTCTCTCTCTCTATGTCTCTCTCTCTCTCTTTCTTCTCTCTCTCTCATCCATGAACCAAAGCTATGTGTAAACAAAATGTCTTGCAGATGTGTGAAGAGAAGATACAGTGTGCGGAGGTGCCCAGGAAACTAAGGAGCTGATTGGTCACTACTGTGCCGATGCCAGGTTGTACTATGGGAAGCTAGAGATATCCTGCATACCAGAGGCCAAGAGAAGACATCATGACGTGATGAAGGATGGACTCAGCACAGAAGACAAAGGACTAATTATTACTAACAGAGATTGATATATTAGCCTAACTCCACCTAACCCCTATCTAATCCCACCTTGTCCTGGTTATTCCACGCCTAGTCCCTAGAGTATAAAATGTAGTGTACCCGGAAATAAAGTTCAGTTGCTGTGACCGTGGCTGAGCATGCAATGAGATTGAACCAGAATACCTTGTCTGACTCATTCTTACTTGGGTACCCCATGCTCTTAGTTTAATTTGGAGTGACTGGTGAAGGAGTGTATTGTTGCAACGACCCCGACAATTTGGCGCCCAAACAACGTGGAGCATGGCCAGCGATTCGCGACCCCACGGATCCGTGCCCGGATGCCCTGGATGATACCCGTATCGACTGACCTCAAGGACTGATCACCCTTCAAACACGGTAAGTGGAGATCACATTTTATGTGTGTCGCCCTTACTGTGTCTCAGCCATTATTGGTTAATCTGAAGGTGTCTTTTGGGTCCGGGGGGGGTGACCGGTCGAGTGGTGAGACTAAGCGCGATCCAGCGCCATGCTCCGAACCAGCAACAACGAGACGTCGCCTCCTGCGCGTCCTCGTGTGAACACCACGCCTCCTCCACCGGTCATTATTCCTCACTTGCAAATTAACCCTATCTGTGCCTGCTGTTATTTTGTGAAATGAAGTGCAATCTTATTCCTCACTCATTGACCCTGCCCGTGTCTGTTGCTAAAATGTGGAAGTGAAGTATAATCTGAGAAGGTTGTAAAGTAGATCAGAGCTGTGGGGACGGAGCAGAGAGAGAGTGAAAGTGAAAGGAGACGCACACATGATGTTATATAAAATTCAGGGATAAGCACATAGTGTACTAGGTTCTGTGCTTATGAGACGGTGACTCGAAAGTCTGAGTGCGTTGTGTATGTAGTTCCGCAATCACGAGAAGACTGAGGGGGGGCACGTGGTGTAGTTTTTTCCGTGCCTGTGAAGGATTATGAGCACGTAGTGTATTAGCTCCGTGGCTTATGAGTTAGAGATAAAGAGAAGGGTCTCTTTCAGAACTGTCGTTTGAAGCCGTTCTGAGACCCTCAGAATACCGTGGCAAGGCGATCTGAAAGCACCAAGGAGTTAGGACGACTGTAATAGTGTCCTGTGGTGTCGTGCTTAGGTACTGGAATTGCTAGAGGCACGTTGTGTACCTGGTTCCTTGTTTATTAGTTGTACTTAAGTGCTGAGAGCGTGGTTAGGTGGATTGTAGGGGATCTGGTGTTGATCGCTGTTACCAGCATCCTAACCGCAGTATGGACGTAGTATTCTGTGAGTCATGTTGCGTCTCTTAAAGCAGAAGAAGTCCGTACCCCACAGGCTAGACGAGAATATTGTGGAAATTAAGACATTAGTGGCGTCACGGGAGGGTAAGAGGTAGTTAAGAATGTGAATAGGTTGTACAAGCACGCAGGATTGCCTTTGTCAGGGAGGTTACAGCCCTCCATGTGAAATGATTCTATCCAGAGAGAAAAAGGCAAGTTGAAAGACAGAGGGTTGCTAGATCAAGTGCAGGCTCATCTACGAGTAGCTCAAAGCTTGAAGAGTGAGGGATAAAAAGAGGTTGATGGAGAGGATCAGATGATGTAGAGCCCGTGTTTGTTTACAAGATGTCTCCGAATGTAATCTTGCGGATTTTAAAATGGCCGCCACGCCATTGTTATTGAGTACGCTATCTCAGCCACCACCCTATCATGGCGGCGACACAAGGTCCCCGGATGTGTGGGTGTGTTTCTAGCTCCAGAGTGGTTAGGGTAAATTAGGGTAAGGTGTATATAATTTTATGGAGATTATTCTGTTTCATTGAAGTCATGCCGACTGTCACTACACTCTGTTCACGGTCCGTCTATCAATATATTTTACTATTCTTCCTGTCATGGAAAGTTCTTGAAGTGATAAAGAGTAAGTGAAGAGTTAGATATTAAGCCACGGGATCTCAGATAATGGCTAGAATTGTTAGTTGTATATAGCTACAAGTGTGAAACAGTTAATCAAATTTGTGAGCCCTGTTTGGGAGAGAAAGATTTCTTTTTTCTATTGTGTGAGTTTCAGAATTCCTTATCTAAACAGCTGTGTGCGCGTGACCTTGTGAAAGCTGCTTGTGTTGGAGGGAGGGAGCGAGAAAGCGAAAGAAGGGAGGAGTGAAGGGTGGAATTTGCAGGTGCCTGACATGCACACTGGAGTCTTACCCGTCTTTCCATGGATTCTGAATGGCAAGAACGAATTTTTCATATTTATGGTACTTGGGTACTAATAATAATGCCTAATATTGAATACTATAATAGTAATCAGATTTTTATTGATTTATATGAGTGAATGTTGTCAATAGCCACCTGCAGCACAGGGATAATTTAGCTAGAGATGTAGTTATGGCAGGGGGAAACTTTCCCTTATTTATGGTTGTTGTGTGTTTTAAAAAATTAAGCTATCTAGAGGGAAGATTAATATACTGAGCGCCCAAGGGGAAATAATATATATATTGACGCTGTGGGGAGGTGTTACTAGACAGGAAAATCTAACTACAATGTGATGAAGGTATTGTTAAGTTAATGGATCCAGAATGTATAAGGTATGTCGATAAGCAGGAATATAGATTGTATTTTAAGGGGACACTCAATTGAGTCAATGTGAGATGTTAGAGATGGAAATTAGCAAGTTTGATGAGAAAAGCAACAGAAAGTATAGTTTAGAAAGTAACACAAAGTCGAGAAAAAAAAAAAAAAAAAAAGGGGTGGAAAGACAAGAAGGTCCCTTATCAGGATTGTGGACATCTTGTAGGCATATCAAGGCCAAAGAGTTTGAAAATGTGGAAGGGAGTAGACTATCCCCCCCCCCCACACACACCTCCTTAAATTCTTTCTATCAGAGCAGTCTTTGTTCCTTACTGTGTGAGAATATTTCTTGTAGTCTGTTATCTTTCCCCATATGGGAGGGGTGAGGAGGCTTTCTGGAGAAGATGCTGGTAGACGAGATTTTGAATTAAAGGTGATGTTACACATGTCTGCTCTGATGTACAGCGCCCATATATTCTGTAGTGTTCTACCATTTATTGTCCGGTAATAAAAAATATAATAAAATAACTAGCAGAAAATTATAATTATAATGTTGAATAAGAATTTTCTGATCTTTGACATTAATAGATTTTTGAGTTGTTTTTCAGGTATAGGAGATATGATTTCTTATATTGGACGCAAGTAGAATCCTCACATGAGGTAATCAGAATATTTGGTTCTGACTTGCACTTTCTGAGCGAATGGATCGATTTCCGATTGAAGAATTCCTTAACAATACGGTAAACCTACTAAATGCAGTATTGGTATATTACGGTGAGGTAGACACCATGTTATCAGTCTAGGATGGTATAATCATACTGACAATCACCACAGGTGTCCTGTCCTCTCGGAGGCAGAAGGCAAGCTACAACAAAAGGTAGGAAAGGTAGTGGCGGGTGGTTGCCCCATCCCAGCCGGGTTGCGTCTGGCGGCCTGAGCCCTCTCTATAGTCGACTGCCTTATAGGGACTGACCGAACCACTAACAGTGTTAAACTAGGAGTCGTGAGAGGGGACAGGACAGGCCATGATGTCTCTTATCAGCAAAGGTTAGACTGGTCTCTGCTTGGCCTCACTTTACGCCTCAAAATAGGTCACGGGTGAGATCAGGTGAGTACCTCCTAGTTCGCTCCTGGTACAGGTAAGTTGTGTATACTATCCTGCATTATTCTTGCACACAACACAACTCAGAAAGGTACGGGCTTCGAGCAGCAATCGCTCCATGGGTTTTGGAAATTGCAAGTAGTGAGCGGACAAGGAAACCAAGAAAACTGTGTAAAATTGTCCCAATATGTGTAAATCTCTTTTTCCTATCCAAGGTATTATAGAATGTCAAACATACCCTGGTTAAAATGTTTTTAGAATAAGTAAGTACAGGTGGATAACTGTGCTTATTTGCAGATATTTAAGAAGTTCATATCCTTTTGTATACCCTCCATAATGATAGTGGTATATGATAAAATGTTCAAAGGAGGATGAGTCTTGTACGTTTAATAGTGTAAAACTGATACACAATTCCCCACGCCGTTTCTAACATGTTTGAGGTTTCTTTCCCCTTCAACAGATTAGACTCTGAAAACAGCCAATGAATAGCGAAATTAATTTAACTGTAGAATCTAAATGAATCTTTCCTTTTTAGAATAAGGGCCCTTTCACATCAGCGTTTTTTGAAATTTGCAGCAGATGCGGTGAAAAAACCGCATCTGCCGCAATTACCGCATACCGGCTGCACTTGCGGCGCGGTTGCGGTAAACTCCATGCAAAGTATAGGCGTACTTGCGGCAGGTGCGGCAAGTGCGGTTTTGCACTTGCGGCAGGTGCGGCAGCGAAAAAAACCGCGGCTGACCGCAAATTTCAAAAAACACTGATGTGAAAGGGCCCTAAGATGGGTAAAAATGACACAACCTTTTTCCTTGTAGCAATGTCTGAATATGTTATGTTGACTGTTCTACGATTCCCCCTTTATTTTCAGATGAAGTCAATGAGATTAAGAGAGCTGATTTAGGGATAATGGGAGAACTCCATGTGAGGCTAGTGTAGGGTTCGGATGCCTGGGGGCCCATTATAAGGAAGGGGTCTCTAAGGTGTCTGGATGAAGAAATCCACTTCCCCTTCCCCATCACATGGACAGTCTCGAAGGACCTTTAGGGAAAAACTTTTTGTTTAGGGAGGATTTGTCAAGGTAGAAAATACGCTCTTCCACTATATTTATATTTTCCTTATATATACTTTATATTATATATTTTTACTAATGCTCTAGATGAGAAACAATAAGTTTTTCCCTTAACCTGGTATCCAATAGCTATATCTCTCCCTCTCTCATTCACTTTCCTCTTCTCTCTCTCTATGTCTCTCTCTCTCTCTCTCTTCTCTCTCTCTCATCCATGAACCAAAGCTATGTGTAAACAAAGTGTCTTTCAGATGTGTGAAGAGAAGATACAGTGTGTGGAGGTGCCCAGGTAACTAAGGAGCTGATTGGTCACTACTGTGCCGATGCCAGGTTGTACTATGGGAAGCTAGAGATATCCTGCATACTAGAGGCCAAGAGAAGACATCATGACGTGATGAAGGATGGACTCAGCACAGAAGACAAAGGACTAATTATTACTAACAGAGATTGATATATTAGCCTAACTCCACCTAACCCCTATCTAATCCCACCTTGTCCTGGTTATTCCACGCCTAGTCCCTAGAGTATAAAATGTAGTGTACCCGGAAATAAAGTTCAGTTGCTGTGACCGTGGCTGAGCATGCAATGAGATTGAACCAGAATACCTTGTCTGACTCATTCTTACTTGGGTACCCCATGCTCTTAGTTTAATTTGGAGTGACTGGTGAAGGAGTGTATTGTCGCAACGACCCCGACAGCCCTACTGCCAAAGGAAGTCCCCCTGATCCCACTAGACTCCCCTTGCCCCCTTAGCCCCGGTCCGGCAAGCACCAGCCCAGCCTGGGAGGACATCCCAACCCTCGTACAGGGCTTAGCCGAGCCATTGACCCCAGAACCACCATCCCAGGAGGTCCATGGGGAGCCGATGGGATTCCTGGGGTACGTTGTGGTGGACAACCCAGGAGGAGTACCGGCGCCAGTGGATTGCCAGGTGGGAGGTGGCAGAAGAGGAGAAAAGGGCCCAAAAGCAGGAGTTGTTGGAGCGACATATCTGGGCCAAGGCCAAAGCCTGTAAGGCCCAATCCACCCTCCAGGCCCCATGCTGGGAGTGGGTAGTCACCACTTTCCGCGACGAGAGAAGATGGGGCTTCATTAAAGTGCCCAGAACGGGTAGAGACATCTTTGTGTCCCGAGCGGATGTGGTGGCTTACCTGCCCATACGCCACCCAGGTACGGATCTGTGCCCCGGGGATCTGGTAACCTATGCATGCCAGGAGGGAAAAAGGGGTCCCTGTGCCCTTCATGTTCGCCGGGTATGGCCTGATAATCCCGTTGCAGCCCCTGGACCCATCCCACCAACAATGCGGGACCACAAAACCCAGACCCCTGTACTGGGATACTCAATACCGGCCCCACCTGTTAGCACAGCGAGGCAAGGTGTGCTGCCATGGCAGCAACAGCTATAACTGCTGGACTGGCAACTGAATTTGCAGACTTTGCTTGAACATTTACTTTCCTTTGTTTCCCCCAGCCTTTCCTAACAGTGTGTCCATCATGTTGATTATGAACATTTTGATCTCGCACTATGCCTGATCAGGACTAAACAATGTAAATAGTTAGCTCACTCTGGTGCACTCTCTGTTGGTTTTATAGCATGCTTTTATAATGTCATTATGATAATGTATATTTGAACTGTTTGCACTTAAACTGAACAATTGCACTTCTGACCGCAACGCTCAAAAACCCACTGGCATGGCCAAAGTACCAGTCAATTTAGCCCCTGTCGCCACACCCAGGGCTTGCTCTAGGTTTTTTCTTGTGATGAGTTCCCGAAGACCAAGAGACAATCGCCGAACGGACTCAACACTTTTTCTACTTTTTCTATTTAACCATACCCTTGCCCTTTTCATATAGAGAGGAAGTTTTGTTATGTAATGTAACGTTTAAGCCACGAGCCCCCATTCCAGGAAGAAGCATTTATGTAAATATGTTCTTGTTATATGCATTATAAAAAAATGTTTGAGTTTCTGTGTACCATCTAACCTGGTTCTCGCACAAGGAAGTGCTATCCTTTGCTCTGTGGGAGTGTGGTGCCCCTGCGGACCGGTCACTACTAGGTGAGGCAGCAGCAGGGATCAGTAAGTTCGGTCACCCCAAACACACACCCAACACACTCTCGATCCCAAGACTAGGGACTCTATGCCCAGCAACAGGATGGCAGAAGGAGTCAAGTGGAGGGTGGGAAAGTTAGGACAGGACCCGATCAGGGGAGGCAAGAAAACTAGACAACACCAAGTTCAGGAAGCTAGTCTGCCAAGAACCACTGGGGAGTCAAGTTCAGTCAGAAGGAGAGGTGAGAACATCACATGGGACTGAAAGGACACGGACCCGGTGACCACCATCAGACTTGTCCTGTTCCCGGGCTGCAGACCGTAGGGAGAGACTGAAGGAGTCCCAGGTGTGCTCGGATTATCGGGGACTGTACTAGGGCTAGGGGGCCCGGTAGGTCCAGCAGCTGGATCATAGTGTGCAGACAGAACAAGAAGCCCATAAAAGGAACACAAAAGGGGGTGATTTGGACAAGCCATCCCACCTGCTATGAACATACCAGTACCGCCACTGCATTGTGCTATAACCATCTGCCGAGAAGTGAAGTAAACCTGGTTGAAGCTCTGCACCGTGTGAGACTGTGATTTCCGCGCCTGAGAGGAGATAGACTGATTCGTCGAGTCGGAAGCAGCGGCCTGCCTGAGTGTGACTGTGAACTCTGCCAGCAGCACAGTCCCACTGGCTCCCTTATTCCCTAAATCACCTACATAGACTTTTCGGTTGCCCTGCGACCCGCTCTTCTCATGGAGAGCTGAAACCATCCCTGCTGCTGCTCCCATCATCCCAAGAGGTCCCAACTGCAGCAGCGGATAAACCTGCCGCATTCCACAGGTGGCGTCACAACACTCTTATGTTTTAAAATTTTTATTTTATTTTAAAGAGGACCTGTCACCAAACCAGGCATGGTGATCTAATTACATCACTGAATGCAGCATATCTGCTGCATTCAGGCAAGGGGTCCCCCAGCCTTTGAGCCTCCCTGTACCCCGAGATAATACACTTAGAAAGCTTACATTGCGGAGCCAAATAGGAGGTGGCTTGTGGCTGGAGCCAAAGGGCAGATTCACACTCCCTGCATTTTTAATCTGCCCACCACTGCCTCCCTGATGCCAATCATCGTCTCCCTCGTCTGCAGCATAACACAGAGCTTATTTTAGTAATGGCCACTTAACCACGCCCCCTGTGGTGACATCACCGCTTATATCCGCCCTGCTCTATGGTTAACATAGAGCAGGGCGGGGAAAGGTGGTGATGTCAGAGCAGGCGGCCGGCTGCCCCACCTCCTGCAGTGACATCATCGCTTATACCTGCCCTGCTCTACGTTAACCATAGACTAGGGCGGGTATAAGCGGTGACATCATCGCAGGGGCGGGGCTAAGCAGCCATTACTAAAATAAGCTCTGTGTTATGCTGCAGACGAGGGAGACAATGATTGGCATCAGGAAGGCAGCGGTGGGCAGATTAAACATGCAGGGGGGGTGAATCTGCCCTTTGGCTCCAGCCACAAGCCACCTCCTATTTTGCTCCTCAATGTAAGTTTTCAAAGTGTATTATCTTGGGGTACAGGGGGGCTCAAGCACTGGGGGACTCCTTGCCTGAATGCAGCAGACATGCTGCATTCAGTGCTATAATTAGATCACCATGCCTGGTTTGGTGACAGGTCCTCTTTAACCCATTTTTCAATATCCCCCTTTTTTTTGATTGCTCCGATGAGGGAATCACAGACCGGGTCATGCCACCATGACATCCCGCAGCCCCAGACGATGACAACAGGGCCCGGTTCTGAGTATCCCACGGTCCCTGCCAGGGGTGAATCAGGTGCACTACAGAGTCCACAAGGCATGCACTTAAACTCACAGAGGCCCATCGGTGTCATGAATGCAGTCTTCTCTATCTGCCTCTGCCACGGGAACCTGCCAATACCCACTGGTGAGATCTAAGGTGGAAAAATAGTTAGCAGTTCTCATTGCAGCTAATTACTCTTCAATTCTGGGTAACAGGTAAGCATTAGTGTTGAGCGAACATGCTCGGCACTACTCGTTACTCGCACGAGTATCATTGTACTCGGGCGACTCGCCGAGCACCGAGTAATCTCGCGATACTCGTGCTGTGCTCGTGGTCGTCATCTCTCCATGTTGGCGCTCTTTTGAGAGCCAGCCCACGTGCAGGGATTGGCTGACAGACCACTGCAATGCCACAGCCCTGTTGGTTGTGGTATAGCAGTGATTGGCCGGCCTGCACAGCGTCACCGAGCCTTTATAAGTCCCGGCGCGCTGTGCTCGGCACACAGCCTTCCAGACAGTGAGTGTAGGGAGAGTGTCTGCTGCTGATTAGGGACAGATTTGCGGCCCTCATAGGTAGATCCGGATCAGGGCTGCAAACTGCTGCTGACCACAACAGTCCTTCTCAGGACTAATCTAGGAGGACATAGGCAGGGTGATCCAGATCGGAGTCCAAGATTTCCAGTGACCAGAACAGTCCTTCTCAGGACTAATCTAGGAGGATATAGGCAGGGTGATACAGATTGAAATCCAAGCTTTTCTGTGACCATTAGAGTCACCACACTCTTGTACTTAGTACCTTAATACAGGTTAGGGACTAAAATCCTCTCTTCAAACCATTACAGTCACCAGACAGGTGTACGTACTACCTTAATACAGGTTAGGGAACTAAAATCCTAACTCTTGTCATCAAAACAGTCACCAGACAGGTGTACGTACTACCTTAATACAGGTTAGGGACTAAAATCCTCTCTTGAACCATTACAGTCACCAGACAGGTGTACGTACTACCTTAATACAGGTTAGGGAACTAAAATCCTAACTCTTGTCATCAACACAGTCACCAGACAGGTGTACGTACTACCTTAATACAGGTTAGGGACTAAAATCCTCTCTTGAACCATTACAGTCACCAGACAGGTGTACGTACTACCTTAATACAGGTTAGGGAACTAAAATCCTAACTCTTGTCATCAAAACAGTCACCAGACAGGTGTACGTACTACCTTAATACAGGTTAGGGACTAAAATCCTCTCTTCAAACCATTACAGTCACCAGACAGGTGTACGTAGTACCTTAATACAGGTTAGGGAACTAAAATCCTAACTCTTGTCATCAAAACAGTCACCAGACAGGTGTACGCACTACCTTAATACAGGTTAGGGACTAAAATCCTCTCTTCAAACCATTACAGTCACCAGACAGGTGTACGTAGTACCTTAATACAGGTTAGGGAACTAAAATCCTAACTCTTGTCATCAAAACAGTCACCAGACAGGTGTACGTACTACCTTAATACAGGTTAGGGACTAAAATCCTAACTCTTGTCATCTCAACAGTCACCACACTGTTGTACGTCATACGTTCATACAGGTTAGGGAACTAAAATCCTAACTCTTGTCATCTCAACAGTCACCACACTGTTGTAAGTCATACCTTTATTCAGGTTAGGGAACTAAAATCCTAACTCTTGGCATCTCAACAGTCACCACACTGTTGTAAGTCATACCTTTATTCAGGTTAGGGAACTAAAATCCTAACTCTTGTCATCTCAACAGTCACCACACTGTTGTAAGTCATACCTTTATTCAGGTTAGGGAACTAAAATCCTAACTCTTGTCATCTCAACAGTCACCACACTGTTGTACGTCATACGTTCATACAGGTTAGGGAACTAAAATCCTAACACTTGTCATCTCAACAGTCACCACACTGTTGTAAGTCATACCTTAATACAGGTTAGGGAACTAAAATCCTAACTCTTGTCATCAAAACAGTCACCAGACAGGTGTACGTACTACCTTAATACAGGTTAGGGACTAAAATCCTAACTCTTGTCATCTCAACAGTCACCACACTGTTGTACGTCATACGTTCATACAGGTTAGGGAACTAAAATCCTAACTCTTGTCATCTCAACAGTCACCACACTGTTGTAAGTCATACCTTTATTCAGGTTAGGGAACTAAAATCCTAACTCTTGTCATCAAAACAGTCACCAGACAGGTGTACGTACTACCTTAATACAGGTTAGGGACTAAAATCCTAACTCTTGTCATCTCAACAGTCACCACACTGTTGTACGTCATACGTTCATACAGGTTAGGGAACTAAAATCCTAACTCTTGTCATCTCAACAGTCACCACACTGTTGTAAGTCATACCTTTATTCAGGTTAGGGAACTAAAATCCTAACTCTTGACATCTCAACAGTCACCACACTGTTGTAAGTCATACCTTTATTCAGGTTAGGGAACTAAAATCCTAACTCTTGTCATCTCAACAGTCACCACACTGTTGTAAGTCATACCTTTATTCAGGTTAGGGAACTAAAATCCTAACTCTTGTCATCTCAACAGTCACCACACTGTTGTACGTCATACGTTCATACAGGTTAGGGAACTAAAATCCTAACACTTGTCATCTCAACAGTCACCACACTGTTGTAAGTCATACCTTTATTCAGGTTAGGGAACTAAAATCCTAACTCTTGTCATCTCAACAGTCACCACACTGTTGTAAGTCATACCTTTATTCAGGTTAGGGAACTAAAATCCTAACTCTTGTCATCTCAACAGTCACCACACTGTTGTACGTCATACGTTCATACAGGTTAGGGAACTAAAATCCTAACACTTGTCATCTCAACAGTCACCACACTGTTGTAAGTCATACCTTTATTCAGGTTAGGGAACTAAAATCCTAACTCTTGTCATCAAAACAGTCACCACACTGTTGTACGTCATACGTTCATACAGGTTAGGGAACTAAAATCCTAACTCTTGTCATCTCAACAGTCACCACACTGTTGTAAGTCA
The DNA here is from genome assembly GCA_033576535.1 of Allobates femoralis. Classification (NCBI taxonomy): domain Eukaryota; kingdom Metazoa; phylum Chordata; class Amphibia; order Anura; family Aromobatidae; genus Allobates; species Allobates femoralis. Next base: position 658,915,733 of record JARQOC010000003.1, on the reverse strand, counting down.
TACCTTTATTCAGGTTAGAGAACTAAAATCCTAACTCTTGTCATCAAAACAGTCACCAGACAGGTGTACGTACTACCTTAATACAGGTTAGGGACTAAAATCCTCTCTTCAAACCATTACAGTCACCAGACACGTGTACGTAGTACCTTAATACAGGTTAGGGAACTAAAATCCTAACTCTTGTCATCAAAACAGTCACCAGACAGGTGTACGTACTACCTTAATACAGGTTAGGGACTAAAATCCTAACTCTTGTCATCTCAACAGTCACCACACTGTTGTACGTCATACGTTCATACAGGTTAGGGAACTAAAATCCTCTCCTAAAACCATTCAAGTCACCAGACTGTTGTACGTCATACCTTGATACAGGTTAGGGACTAAAATCCTCTCCTGAAAGCATTACAGTCACCAGACTGTTCTATGTCATACCTTGATACAGGTGAGGGACTAAAATCCTCTCCTAAAACCATTCAAGTCAGCAGATTGTTGTACGTCATACCTTGATACAGGTTAGGGAATAAAATCCTCTCCTAAAACCATTCAAGTCACCAGACTGTTGTACGTCATACCTTGATTACCTTGATACAGGTTAGGGAACTAAAATCCTAATCTCTTGTGATCTGAACAGTCACCAGACTGGTGTACGTCATACCTTGATACAGGTTAGGGACTAAAATCCTCTCATGTGACTGTTGTCGCAGTATACAAGCAAAATGCGCAAGGGCGTTGGCAAGGAACAAGGAGGTGAACGTGATGGTGGTGCAGGCAGAGGCCGAGGTCGTGTGCAAGCACTAATTTCGCAACAATAAAGTGGCACATCTACTCGCTCACACGTCCTGTCCCAAATTGTTGGGGCCCGCTGCAGTACTACGCTCTTGAACCAACACTAGTGTCAACAGCTTGTTACTTGGATAGCGGATAATGCTTCAAGTCTGATTGGCACCTCCACAAACACCCTGTCTTCCACACGGTCAATTGTCAGTAGCCGTGATACTGCACTGCACATTTCCCAACCTGATCCTCCTTCCTACCAACTGGCTGAGTGCACGTCCACGGACATTACTGATCCCACACTTGGACACTCGGAAGTCCAGAAGTGTGTACCCATGGGTCAGTGGAGGTACATGGCAAATTCCCATTACAAAATTTAAATTCAGTTGTCATTTGTTGGTGGTGTGGTGAAGTCTGGCCCAATCCAACCCTTGTTCATCTTGATCTCAGTCAGCCTGTCAGAATTTTCAGTTGACAGGCGGTTGCGTTTATCAGTAATGATTCCACCTGCAGCTCTGAAAACACGCTATGACAAAATGCTAGCGGCAGTGCAGGCCAGGACTTCCAAGGCGTAGAGAGCCAATTCATGCCACGTGTCCAGCTTGGAGACCCAATAATTGTAAGGCACAGAGGAATCTCGCAGTACAGTTGTTCGATCGGCAAGGTACTCCTTCAGCATCTGACCAAACTTAGCATTTCTTGTGGCACTACCCCGCACCTCAGGGGCTGTGGTACGTGAGGGGCTAAGAAAACTGTCCCACCTCCTAAAGACTGTTCCCCTACCTTTGGCGGATTGGACTTGTGCCCCTCTCGGCCGAACGCCTTGGTTGTCCACCGATTCCTCACCTATGCCGCTAGCATTTTGTGAGGGGAATGATTAGCCTACTTCCGTGACTATGGCCTTCTGGAACTACTGCGTTTTGGCTGACCTCTCCGCCTCAGGAATGACAGACATTAATTTCTCCTTGTACCGTGGGTCTAACAGTGTTGCCAACCAGTACTGATTGTCGGCCAAGATGTTCTGAACGCGAGGGTCACGAGGCAGGCAGCTTACCATAAAGTCAGCCATGTGCGCCAGACTCTTAACACCCATCACTTTAGTATCCAGACCAACACGATGACTGAACATGCTGTCCTCCTCCTCCTCCTCCTCCTCATCTCCCCTGTCCTCTGCCCAGCCACGCTGAATCGAGGGTATCACTGGTGTGCATGTCATATCCTCAATTTGGCCAGAGAGTTGCTCCATGTCTTCATACTCCTCCTCCCCGTCATAGTCCTCCACTGCACGTTGTGATGAGATGAGGCTGGACTCTGTGTTTTCACCCACACCCACTACTGTTTCTTGCTCCAAGTCATCGCGCTCGGCCTGCAATGCATCCTCTTTGTTTTTCAGCAGAGACCATTTTAGAAGGCAGAGTAGTGGTATGGTGACGCTAATAATGGCGTCATCACAGCTCACCATCTGGGTGGAGTCCTAAAAGTTTTGGAGGACGGTACATAGGTCCGACATCCATCTCCACTCCTCAGGTGTTATGTGTGGAGTTTGAACCATTTTCCCGACGGCTTAGGTGATGCAGGTAGTCAACAACTGCCCTCTTCTGCTCACATATCCTGACCAACATGTGCAGAGTTGAATTCCAACGCGTGGGGACATCACACACCAGTCTGTGGGCCGTAAGACGCTAACGGCGCTGAAATCCGCAAAGGTCGGCTGAAGCAGCAGGTGACTTGCGAAAATGTGCAGACAGACGGCGAACTTTTACCAGCAGTTCAGACAGCTCTGGGTATGACTTTAGAAACCTCTGAAACACCAGGTTGAGCACGTGGGCCACGCATGGAACATGCGTCAGCTGGCCTCGCCTCAAAGCTGCCACCAAGTTCCGTCCATTGTCACACACGACCTTTCCTGGCTTTAGGTTCAGAGGTGTGAGCCAGTGATCTGCCTGCTGTTTCAGAGCTGTCCACACCTCTTCTGCATTGTGGGGTTTGTCACCTATGCAGACTAGCTTCAGCACAGCCTGTTGACGCTTCACAGAGGCAGTGCTGCAGTGCTTCCAGCTTGGGACTGGTGTGGAGGGTACAGTGGATGAGGATGAGCAGGAGGAGGAGGAGGACGCTGAAGAGCATGACATTCCGGAGCTGTAGAGTGTCGGTGAAACCCTGACAGAGGTAGGGCCTGCTATCCTTGGTGTGGGAAGGACGTGTTCCGTCCCTCGATCAGACTGTGTCAGAGCCTCCACAATATTAACCCAGTGTTTTGTCAAGGAGATGTAGCGGCCTTGCCCACAAGCACTTGTCCACGTGTCTGTGGTTATACACTTCAGCCCCTGACCTTACCCCTGCGGTATTAAAGAACAGCAATGACTGTCTACCTCCAGTTTCCAATATCATGTCCACTCTCTATTTGAAACTAAACCTTTCCAAAACTGAACTTCTTCTGCTCCACCCATCCACTAACCTCCCTAAATCGGACATCTCTCTCTCAGTTTGTGGCACCACGATAATGCCTAGGCAGCAGGCTCGTTGTCTGGGTGTTATGTTTGACACCGATCTCTCCTCCTCCCACACACAATGTCTGGTCCGCTCATGTCACTTACACTTGAAGAATATCTCCAGAGTCCGTCCCTTTCTCACCCTGTAAACAACAAAAACCCTCACCGTGGCCCTAATCCATTACAGCCTTGACTATTGCAATTCTCTATTAAGCGGCCTCCCCCTCACCAGAGTTTCTCCTCTCCCGTCCATCCTTAATGCAGCAGCCAGGATCACCCATCTGGCCAATCGTTACTCAGATGCCTCTGCTCTGTGCCAGTCATTGCACTGGCTGCCCGTATACTACAGCATCCAATTCAAATTGCTTCTTATCACCCACAAAGCTATTCACAGTGCAGCACCCCTCTACCTCTCCTCCCTCATCTCTGTCTATCACCCCACTCGCCCTCTACGTTCCTCAAATGACCTTCGACTGACATCGGTAATAATCCGATCCTCCCAGTACCGGCTCCAAGACTTCTCCAGAGCTGCACCAAACCTCTGGAATGCTTTACCAAAAGAAATCAGGACTATCCACAACTTGCATGGCTTCAGACGATCCCTAAAAAAGCATCTTTTTAAGGCGGCCTATCATACTCCCTTATAGAAGTCCTTTGTACTGTAGATAGTGGGCTATCCCTCTGGACATTACTCTTCTACAAACTCCACCAAACCAAAAAGGTCTACACAGACTGTATAATGACCATCCATGTAAGCTTAGTTCTATGCCCCATTTCCTCAAGATGCCTGGACCATCCGTGCAATAAGCCCCTGTACCTTGTGCAACCCCTATCCCGTTGTAGATTGTAAGCTCTTTTGAGCAGGGTCACCTTCATTTCTTGCTTTATTTTTTGTATTTTCTTTTTTACATTGATTCTATGCCTATTGTTTTGTATCCAATTATTCTACTGTATTTGTTCTGTACTGTAATTACTTACTGTATTATATTTTCTGTACTCTAACCCTACATTGTAAAGCGCTGCGTAATATGTTGGCGCTATATAAATAAAGCTGTATTATTATTATTATTATTATTAGGTGGACTTTGGCTGAAACAGCGTTGTTCAGGGCACGTGTGATGCTGTTGGACACGTGGTTATGCAATGCGGGGACGGCACATCTGGAGAAATAGTGGCGGCTGGGGACCGAGTAACGTGGGACAGCAGCCGGCATCAGGTCGCGGAATGCTTCCGTCTACACCAGCCGGAAAGGCAACATTTGTAGCGCAATGAGTTGCGAAATGTGATCATTCAGGACTGTGGCATGTGGGGCGTTGGCAGCGTATTTGCGCCTGCGTTCAAATGTTTGCTGAATGGATAATTGAACACTGCGCTGGGAAAAGGACGTGCTTGATGGTGGTGTAATTTGGACGTGGGCAACTTCAGGTGCAGGGACGGAGGCTTGTTCGCGGCCAGCTTGGACAGGGGATTGGCTCGCACGCACAACAGGCAAAGACGTAGCAGTGACATCAGCAAGCACCGCTTCTCGACTCTGTTGTAGTTTCCACAAAGTCGTGTGCTTGGCTGACATGTGCCTGATCATGCTAGTGGTGGGCAGGCTGCTACTTTTCGTACCCCTGCTGATGCTGGCATGGCAGGTGTTGCAAATGGCCTTTTTAGAGTCATCTGGAGCCAACTGAAAATACTGCCAGACTCGGGAAGACCTAACATTTGCACAGGCACCTTGTGTCGTGTTGTTGTTCCGGGGAACGGTTGCCTGCCTTATGCCTGCGTACCCGACCCTGCTTCGTACTGCCTGTTGGGATGCTATGCCTCCCTCCCCCTGTGCACTGCTGTCCTCGCTCTGCATATACTCCTGCCAGGTTGGGTAAGCTACTGGATCATCCACCACGTTGTCTTCCTATTCCTTGGCTAATCGCTGGACTGCTCCTCCTTCTCCTCATGTGGCACCATGATGACCGTTACAATAGTTTGGCTGTAGTTTCAGGTATACCCACAGTGGTAAATTTTTACGCCCATTCTTTTTGAATGGGCATTACAAAGACAGGATACCCGCATCTTTTCTATGTGAAAAATGTTTTGAGGCCCTCCAGCACGTCTCTATCCAGGGACAAAGAGGAGCCTCACAATTTTTGGCTGCCCTGACCAAAGGGCTATTCTAAAATACACCCACTTGAGGGTTACAGGCCCTACTACAAGTCTGTAAGCATGGGTCATTGTTGAACCTCCCAATTTTTGTCTGCCCTGGCCAAAGGGCTATACTACAATACACCCACTTGAGCGTTACAGGCCCTACTACATGTCTGTAAGCATGGGTCATTGTTGAACCTCCCAATTTTTGGCTGCCCTCACCAAAGGGCTATACTAAAATACACCCACTTGAGGGTTACAGGCCCTACTACATGTCTGTAAGCATGGGTCATTGTTGAACCTCCCAATTTTTGGCTGCCCTCACCAAAGGGCTATACTACAATACACCCACTTGAGGGTTACAGGCCCTACTACATGTCTGTAAGCATGGGTCATTGTTGAACCTCCCAATTTTTGTCTGCCCTGGCCAAAGGGCTATACTACAATACACCCACTTGAGGGTTACAGGCCCTACTACATGTCTGTAAGCATGGGTCATTGTTGAACCTCCCAATTTTTGGCTGCCCTCACCAAAGGGCTATACTACAATACACCCACTTGAGGGTTACAGGCCCTACTACATGTCTGTAAGCATGGGTCATTGTTGAACCTCCCAATTTTTGGCTGCCCTCACCAAAGGGCTATACTACAATACACCCACTTGAGGGTTACAGGCCCTACTACATGTCTGTAAGCATGGGTCATTGTTGAACCTCCCAATTTTTGTCTGCCCTGGCCAAAGGGCTATACTACAATACACCCACTTGAGGGTTACAGGCCCTACTACATGTCTGTAAGCATGGGTCATTGTTGAACCTCCCAATTTTTGTCTGCCCTGGCCAAAGGGCTATACTAAAATACACCCACTTGAGGGTTACAGGCCCTACTACATGTCTGTAAGCATGGGTCATTGTTGAACCTCCCAATTTTTGTCTGCCCTGGCCAAAGGGCTATACTACAATACACCCACTTGAGCGTTACAGGCCCTACTACATGTCTGTAAGCATGGGTCATTGTTGAACCTCCCAATTTTTGTCTGCCCTGGCCAAAGGGCTATACTACAATACACCCACTTGAGGGTTACAGGCCCTACTACATGTCTGTAAGCATGGGTCATTGTTGAACCTCCCAATTTTTGGCTGCCCTCACCAAAGGGCTATACTAAAATACACCCACTTGAGGGTTACAGGCCCTACTACATGTATGTAAGCATGGGTCATTGTTGAACCTCCCAATTTTTGTCTGCCCTGGCCAAAGGGCTATACTACAATACACCCACTTGAGGGTTACAGGCCCTACTACATGTATGTAAGCATGGGTCATTGTTGAACCTCCCAATTTTTGGCTGCCCTCACCAAAGGGCTATACTAAAATACACCCACTTGAGGGTTACAGGCCCTACTACATGTATGTAAGCATGGGTCATTGTTGAACCTCCCAATTTTTGTCTGCCCTGGCCAAAGGGCTATACTACAATACACCCACTTGAGGGTTACAGGCCCTACTACATGTCTGTAAGCATGGGTCATTGTTGAACCTCCCAATTTTTGTCTACCCTGACCAAAGGGCTATACTACAATACACCCACTTGAGGGTTACAGGCCCTACTACATGTCTGTAAGCATGGGTCATTGTTGAACCTCCCAATTTTTGTCTGCCCTGGCCAAAGGGCTATACTACAATACACCCACTTGAGCGTTACAGGCCCTACTACATGTCTGTAAGCATAGGTCATTGTTGAACCTCCCAATTTTTGGCTGCCCTGACCAAAGGGCTATACTACAATACACCCACTTGAGGGTTACAGGCCCTACTACATGTCTGTAAGCATGGGTCATTGTTGAACCTCCCAATTTTTGTCTACCCTGACCAAAGGGCTATACTACAATACACCCACTTGAGGGTTACAGGCCCTACTACATGTCTGTAAGCATGGGTCATTGTTGAACCTCCCAATTTTTGTCTGCCCTGGCCAAAGGGCTATACTACAATACACCCACTTGAGCGTTACAGGCCCTACTACATGTCTGTAAGCATGGGTCATTGTTGAACCTCCCAATTTTTGGCTGCCCTGACCAAAGGGCTATACTACAATACACCCACTTGAGGGTTACAGGCCCTACTACATGTCTGTAAGCATGGGTCATTGTTGAACCTCCCAATTTTTGGCTGCCCTGGCCAAAGGGCTATACTACAATACACCCACTTGAGGGTTACAGGCCCTACTACATGTCTTTAAGCATGGGTCATTGTTGAACCTCCCAATTTTTGGCTGCCCTGGCCAATGGGCTATACTACAATACACCCAGTTCTTGTTTACAGGCCATCCTGCATGTCTGTATCCAGGGGCATTGGTGAACCTCCCAATTTTGGACTGCCCTGGCAAAGGAAGATACTACAATAGACCCAGTTCTTCAAAATGGGCACATTATTTCTAGACAGGGCTTCATGTACGTCTCTTGTCAGGGTCATCGGAGTGCCGCACAATGTTTTCACGTAAAATCTTTCATGTAATCACAAAAAGTAACATACACCAGCTGTATCTCACTATTGGGTATGTGCCCTTAACATTTCCACCCTAAATATTCATTTTGGTGTAATTTTGGAAGGTTTTCTGGACACTCCGTAAAATTGGCGTGAAACTCGGACAACATTGTTCACAGCTGTGACTTTTGAGTGAGAAATGCTTCCAGGGGTCTTCCCCATGGTGTTGCCATGTCATTTCAGCACTCTCTCTGAGACTTTTGTGACATTTTTAGGTTTTTTCCAGGCAGCCGGCAGTCATTTCATAAAAATACTCGTGTCTCCCATAGGATAACATTGGGCTCGTTACTCGGGCCGAGTACACGAGTATCTCGGGATGCTCGGCCCGAGCTTCGAGCACCCGAGCATTTTAGTACTTGCTCATCACTAGTAAGCATCCTTATGTGTAATGCGATTTATCTGCCTGTAGTCTACACACAGTCTCATTGTACCATCTTCTTTACCAGGACTAGTAAAGCTGCCCACGGGTTACAACTATCTTCTTCATTTCCTGTAACATCTCTTTGGCACATTGATGGTGAGCTGCTAGTACAGGCCAGTACCTCTCTTTAATGGGCAGATGGTCACCAGTGGGGAAGTCATGTTCTACCCCTCTTACGTGCCCAAAGTCTAAAGGATTTTTACTAAAGACCCGTTCATATTATTGAACTACCCAGTAGACTCCTTGCTTTTGGTGTGGGGGGAGTCAGTGCCTATGTTTAGTTTCTAACACCAGTCCTCCAGCTGCCCCTCAGAGCAATTGTTTTTGCCTGGTCAGACAGGTTCAAGGGTTCCACTGCTGTTATGGCGTTGTTATTGACAGTGTACAGCTTAGCAATTGTAGCATACCTAGGCAGTTTGATGTCTTCTCCACAGTTTGAGATATGTACAGGTACCCTCCCTTTGCCAACATCAACTACCCCCCTGGCTGTCAGGAAAGTGAGCCTACTCTCTGAGTACATGGGCTCCACCAAGGCTTGGTAAACTTGCCCTCTAAGGCCTATTGCTGTCCTACACCAGATTAACATTTCACTTTTCGGGGGTATTGCAATGGGGACTGGGTCACTTACCCTTACACTGCCTACTTCTCCACCAGACTGTTCCACCTGCTGTCTCTGCATCAGGGCCTTTATGTCTTTCTGCAGGACTCTCTGCTGCCCGATGTTGTCAGTTACGGCAACCTATTGTAACAAAACAATAATCTCCCCAAAACAGTTCTCAATTACATTAGTGCCTAGAGTAAGCATTGGATTACTTTTTTGACGGTCTATATCAACAATCGCCATACCCTGGGCGGCTAGTTCTACACACTCCACCTTAGTGGTTACTTCTTTAAATCCCACCTGTGGTAAAGGCAAACCATCTGCAGCATATATCATAAAGCTATCATCTTGGCAGTAGGTATTGTCAGAGTGCTCCCAGTGCCATTTGTAAAGGATGTAAGGCATCGTTGTCACCTGCAAACCAGTGTCCAGTAAAGCGTTCATGGGGATGCCATCCAGCACGACAGGCAGGACCTGCCGTCCTTCCACATACCTGTTGTGCCAGTTCTGAGGGCCAGGAGGTCTCATTTCTGGGGTGGCCCACTGCCCTAGGGGTTGCTCGTTTATAGTACAAAACCTTGTGATGTGGCCCACCTCGTTGCAGCAGTGACAGATGGGTTGTCCTGTGGAATCGTAGCGATCGCTGGCTTGTCCTCTGGTCAACGGATTCCTGCTCTGGTGAATCCACGGGACGTCATCAGGGATGGATGCCAACTGTATCTTCTCTGATGGTTTGGATCCTTGCATAGACTGTAACGCTTTGGTTAGCTCAACCATACACTTGGTCAGCTGCTGCACTTGCAGTTGTAAGTCATCAGGGGTCACAATTGCTAAAGTCTGTGTGTTAGCCCCCATTGTGGCCAAGGAAGAGGACGCCACCTCCAGTTAGTATATTAGAGCCAGTCGCTGGGGGGTGCTGGGCAACTGACAGTAGGTCCTCGCAGCACACAAATAGCCCGGTCTTTAAATTGGATAAAGTTTAGGTCAGGGTTTTGCAGGTCCAATATACGTAGCTTAGTCCAGTGGGCGTGAGCCTGGAGACCCTCTATAAACTGCTCAGTCAACAGCTTGTTTTCGATCTCGGGGTCAATCTGTTTCATGGCCCTCAGCACCTCTTGGAGATTTAACGCATAGTCTCATATATCATCCTGCACCCGTTGTTTGCACCCATAAAACCTCATTTTAATTTCAGCTGCAGTGCGGGAATCAAAGGCTTCCTTCAACCTGGCAAATATTTGTTTAACAGTTCGTTTGTCTGTATCTAGCCAGGACATTACCCCTCGTGGGCCGCACAAGTCAACTGTCCTATCAACATGGTCACTCTCTGCTCCTCAGTTATGGAATATTCTCCAAACAAGCTTTTCAGTCTCCCTTTGAAATCATTCAGCATGTCCGCTTCCCCTGAGTACTGCGGCAACCAGGTCGCTCCTGGGATATATAGCATCATGAATGGCATGACTGACGCTGCTGCGGGTGCCACAGCTGAGGCAGCTACTAGGGGCTCGGCCAGGTTTGCGTTAGAGGCCTGGGACCTCTGGCTCAGCTTGGGCAGCGGCCGCGGCTTGAGGGGCAGCCGTGTGCACCGCGGGCTCTCTTCCCTCTGGGTTAGACATTGTTTTCCCCCTATTGAATTACAGCCAGGTTCTCGGTCTTTTTTAGCTGATCAGTCTACTGCACCTCAGGCGGGGAGTTGAGCATGCAGGGGATTTCTGGCGCAGGGCTTCCTGAGTCGCACTGGCTGACAGAGCGCGGGGTAGAGTTTCTCTTCATGCCCTTTCTATTGTTCTGCCTACGACAGTACACCCCTTCATCTTCCCGTGCGCCACGTGGGATAACAATGATGGCAGTCCACAGATCAATAAAGTCAATGGCTCACAGTACCCATTAATACTGGGCACAAAATCCTTTTTGTGACACCAGAAGATCCTGTCGCGCCACAGGGCTGAGGGATACTCAGAATCAGGTTTTATCCACTTCCGGGGGAGTCACAGGGGTCAAGACCCGACTCCGTGACCCTGGGAGATAGATCAAAAGTTCAAGGGGATAGGATTAAGGGGAAGGGTGTTGTGATGCCATCCATGGTATTTGGCTATTGAGGGCCGATGTTACGGTGCGGGACCTCCAGGGATGATGGGAGTGCAGTAAAGGTGATATCCCTCCCCACGGATGGAGCAGTTCCCCGGGGCAACCGATATAGTCTCTGGTGGTGACAGGCCATTGGAGTGCAGGACAGAGGACATGGAATAACCGACAGACAGGCGTAGTTTCCTTTACCTTTACTGGAGCAGTAGGTAGAAGCCAGAGTACAATCCACAAATGATGTTGTGAATCCAGGTGGCCTGGAAGCAAGTTAGGGATCTCCTCAACGGGTGAGTTCTGAGGCCTCCCTGATGCACCCCTCTTCGCTGGTCCTGGCTGCCTGTAGCTAAGCTGCGACCCTTTACTCCTGCTGGAAAGTCTATCACCAGTATAGCAAGCAGCTCGAGACCTTTTTGGGTACCACTTCTCTGGGCACTGTCCCTGAGCTCTTCAGTGCTGCTGTGCCTCAAGGTGCCTTGGTGTGGCCAGGAGACATTGAGTCTCCCGCCCTCTGGCTTTGGCTGCTGGGCCTAGAGCAGCCTCACAACCTCGGACTCTGGTATTCGTCTCTGGCGCTCTTCTCTGGGGTGAACCAGGTAATTGGCTCCACTCCCCAGGGCTACACCTCTCCTTCCTCAGACCCTCTCCTATGGGTTCCTCACACTCACTGGTGGTTATCCTCGGACAAGTCTGACACCACTCCAGTCTGCGGGATGTCTTCACAGTCGTCCTAGGAACTGAACTATTTAACCCCGCCCCAGGTGAGAATTTATAGAGGAGCTCCCCTGAACCTGGGTTAGAGCTCCCCCTTCTGGTCTGGAGTCAGGAAAGGTGTTGTGTGCTGTGGGGTTACCTGGTGTGGATACCCTGTCTTGCTTCCAAGCATAACATCACCCTCCAAGAGAGGCAATGCCATTGTGGCAACCGGACTCTGAGGTGCCACAAATTCCCTGCTGTGTAACCTGAGACAATTTAAGGGAAGTCATGAAGACGTCTGAGGTTCATAAGCTTACTTATGCTTAATTATGCCCTAACAGTAATAACTCCACTAATCCTTAACCTCTTTCACTACCCCCAAACTCCATCACTCCCAACACAAATATTTATCTCACCATCCCTCTTACCTCCCCACCTGAGCTCTTCTGCTGACCTGCTTCCCAATCTCACACCTATACTGCAGAAACACAAAACAAGCCGGCCACTCTCATTTTCCCACCTTCTCGCTCTCTCTTTGCTTCTCTTATCAGCTGGTGAAATATCTCCCAATCCTGGACCTCCACAGCCAACATTCCCCACTATATCTCCCTCCTATCAATCCACACCTGCAAGAAACAGCCGCAATCTTATAAATATAAAATCCATTCCCCTCTCCACCACCCCTCTCTCTGGAGCGCTCTGGAATGCCCGTTCCATCTGTAATAAACTCCACTTCAATAACAACCTCTTTACCTCTCACAGACTATCCTTCCTGGGCCTCACTGAACTATGGCTGACACCCTCCTACACAGCCTCTCCTGCTGCACTGTCTTACGGTGGACTTCATTTTTCCCACACACCTTGCACTGGCAACAAACAAAATGGAGAAGTGGCTCTTCTCCTTTCTAGCAACTGCACCTTCAACCCAATTCCTCCTCCTCCCTCCCTTATCCTTTCATCTCTTGAAGCGCACTCTGTATCTACTCTCCTTCCAACCTCCAAGTGGCCATCATTTATCAATCCGACCACTGTTTTCTTTGACCAATTCTCCATATGTCTCCTATACTTTCTCTCTGCTGACATTCCTACCATTATAATGGGCGACTTCAACATTCCTATTGACACCAACCGGTCAACAGCCTGAAAAATCCTGTCACTTGACTCATCCTTTGGCCTCACTCAATAGTCCTCCACAACTACCCACACAGACGGACATACACTAGACCTCATCTTCACCCGCCTCTGCTCCCTAACTAAACCCACAACCTCTCCTTTCCCCCTCTCTGACCACCATCTACTCACTTTCTCATCCTGCCACCCATGTCCACCAACTTGCACACCCTCAGAGAAACCTCACACATCTTCACGCTCGCACACTCTCCAACGGCATTTTAATGCTATCATCCATATCCTCACTCCACGAGACAGATAATGCCACAGCTTTCTACAATTCTACACTCACAGCAGCTATTGATGTAGCTGCCCCTCTCATTCACTGCAGAACACGACAAATCAACAGACAACCCTGGCACACAGACACCACTAAAAATCTGCGGCAAACGTCTAGGGTTACTGAGCGGCACTGGAAGAAAACACACTCGCAAGAAGACTACACAGCATTCAAACAAGCACTTCTCAAATTCAAGTTGACACTCACCACCACTAAACATAATTACTTCATTACCCTCACATCCTCTTTGTCCCACAACCCCAGGCAGTTATTCAACATATTTAACTCCCTCCTTCGCCCCTCACTGCCCCCTCCTACTTTTCGTATCTCTGCAGAAGACTTGGTAACACACTTCACCAGCAAGATTGATCAGATCAGACATGTCTTTGCTACCAACCACCACAACCCCCATGTATAACAGACCACTACCCTCCCCCACTAACCCTCCTCCCCTCCATCACTGAAGTAGAACTTGCACACCTCCTCTCCAGATAGCACCTCACCACTTGTGAACTGGACCCTATTCCACCCCACTTCCTCCCCAACGTAACCACCACACTTATCACAGCCCTAACTCACTTCTTCAAGCTATCACTAACTTCTGGTACCTTTCCTTCTGCTTTCAAACATGCAACAATTACACCTATCTTAAGGCCGGGTTACACATAGTGATGTTCCAGCGACCTTACCAACAATCAGGATCGCTGGAACATCGCTTTGTGATTGCTGGTGAGATGCCACACAGGTATACTTACCAGCAATCACCCAGCGATGCCCCCGACAACCGATGGTCGCTTGGATCATTCAGGGTCTCGGGCGCAGACTGGGGATCACTGGTCATTGCCCCTGTCACACATGCTGAAGCATGGGTGACAGCGGCAGACCAGTGACCGAAAAATGGTCCTGGCCATTCCGCAGCAATCAGCTAGCTCATCGCTGGTTGCTGTGGCAAAACCTGTGACATTGTAGCGATATCGGTAGCGATATCACTGCATGTAACAGGGCCTTTAAAGAAGCCATCTTTCGACTCCACTTCTGCATCCAGCTACCGACCCATATTTCTGCTCCCGTTCGCTTCCAAACTTGTCGAAAAGCATGTCCACACTGTACTGTCATCCCACCTCTCAACCAACTCTCTCTTTGACAACCTTCAATCTCTTTGACAACCTTCAATCCAGCTTGCGCCCTTACCACTACACTGAAACTGCCCTGACCAAAATTACTAATAACTAAGGCCGGCTTCACACCATGGTTTTAGGGATCCGGGGCATATTATTCCTATGGGGCCGAATGGCAGTGATTTGTCATCCAGTTCTCTGCTGTCATGGAGGATCCGGCAGAATTCGTTTTTCTGGTGCGATCCGGTTCCCCCTAACATGGGAGGCTATAGGCGCTGGATCACACCGGATCCGACAGAAAATTGGATACAGCTGCAAGATGCAGGGTGCTGAAGTTCAGCGGCGGCCGGTGCTGAACTTCATCACCTGGAGAGCTCCCGGCTGACATTTCAGAACCGCAGCTAGCTCCCCACTAAACGCAATTTTGAATTTTCTGAACTTTGGACAGCGGCATCACCGTACACTGCTTATTCTGGCAGAAAACAGGACCTGTTTGTCCGGAGCTGTCAGGCTGTGTCCGGTGCATCCAGCAAAACACCGGACACAGGCTGACAGCAGAAAACTGTGGTGTGAAGCCAGCCTTACTCATGGCCAAACTAACAGACATTTCTCCATCGTCCTTGTAGACCTGTCCTCTGCATTCGACACAGTCGGCCACTGTCTCCAATCACAGATCCTCTCTTCCATTGGTATCACTGACCTTGCCCTCTCATGGATCTCCTCCTACCTTTCCAACCGCACATTTAGCGTCTCCCATTCCCATACAACCTCCTCGCCCCATCTGCTCTCTGTTGGGGTCCAACAAGGCTCTATCCTGGGGCCCCTCCTTTTTTTCAATCTGCAACCTTGGTCTGGGACAACTCATGAAGTTCCATGGCTTCCAGTATCACCAGTACACTGTTGACACTCAGATCTATCTCTTTGGCCCAGATGCCACCTCTCTCCTGTCCAGAATCCCGGAGTGTCTATCAGCCATATGCTCCATCTTCTCCTCTCACTTCCTAAAGCTCAATGTAGACAAAACCAAACTCATCATCTTTCCTCCATCTCACACACCTTCCTTACCAGATCTATCTATCACAATAAATGACATCACACTTTGCCCTGTACCTGAAGTCCGCTACCTTGGAGTAACCGGAGTAACCCTGGTCCGGCAGGGTGCGGGGTCTTTATGTCCCGAGACCCAACCTCCGGCACAACGAAAGGAAGGCAGCCGAATTAGAGCTAGGAAACCCAGAAGGGAGCCCACTGAGAGCCCAAGAGCGCTGGACCATAGCTAGTGTGCGGAATACACAGAAGAGGCCTGAGAGGAACATGAAAAGGGGTGTTGCAGATGAGCTGTCCCTGCTGCTAATACCATGCTGTTGTACTGAACTGTGTGTGTTATAACATCTGACAAGCAAGAAAGTAAACCTGGTAAAGCTCAGAACTGTGTAAGACTCTGATTGTGCGCCTGAGAGGTGGCCGACTGAGATTGCTAGCTGGCAGCAAGAGGTTGCGTGAGGGTATTGAGAACTTTACACTTCACCTACACTTTCTACACAGTTGCCCTGAGGACCAGCCCTACCTGTGGAGGGTGTAACATCTCTGCTGCAAACATCCATCATCCCAGAGGTCCCGTGACATTCTGCAGCCCCAGACGACGACGAGAGAGCCCAGTTCCGAGTAGCCCATGGACCTGGTGGGTGACTCAACTGCACCATAGAATAATGCTAGGGTCACACATCCGTTTTTTTTTTTTTAAAACCTAATCCGGTTTTGAGCTTTTAAAAAGCTCACAACCGGATAAGGAAACGCTCCTCATAGGAGCCTATGATAAAAACCGGATTGCTTCACAAGCAATCCGGTTACCGCCTCCGGCTCTGCAGCCTGCGTGAAAAATCATGCAGGCTGCAGTTTTCGGAGCGGTTTTGACATCCGCAATGTGGGAACCTGATTGCTCAGGATGTGTAATCCTGAGCAATCCGGTTACCGCATATACTTTGCTGCCGCCGGGATAAGCAAAGTGTTCTGTGTTTGTTTAAACTGCTACTTTTATTATTAAATGGTGCTATAATGTCTCTAGGGGGTGCCCACTCCCCGTAGAGACCTTCCACCCACTCAGGTGGGCATATAATGCTGGAATCACTTATATACATATATTGAAGCTATAGTATGTACGCTGCTCTCAGAGGAGCCTGGCGCCTTCCTTGATAAAACTGTACAGCTGGAGTCAGCTGCTGTACATAAGTGATTCCAGCATTATATGCCCACCTGAGTGGGTGGAGGGTCTCTAGGGGGAGTGGGCACCCTCTAGAAACATTATAGCACTATTTAATGATAAAAGTAACAGTTTAAACAAACACAGAACACTTTGCTCATCCCTGCGGCAGCAGGAATCAGCAAACTATCCGGTAACCGGATTGCTCAGCATTACACATCCTGAGCAATCCGGTTACCAGATTGCGGCTTCAGCAATCCGGTTCCCGGATTGCTGGTTGTGTGAAGCCAATTGCGTTCACCGCATCCGGATCTGGATGCAGTGAACGCAATCCTATATTTAAGTGTGACCCTAGCCTAAATGGAGCTATAATAATAATAATGTAATGACACAGGGAAAAAGTATTGAACACATAGAAAGAGAAGTGCAAAAAGACATGCAAAGTCATGACAGCAGTTGAAATATTATGCATGTATTGACTCACACACAGGTACAGGGAAATATAAAGCATACACCACTGAAGCCGCCCCCACGCCCTACTGGTTCATGTACAGACTTGAATGTCACTATTCGCATAACAAGGAAACAACAGTTTGAGTCTGGATCCCTGAAAGGTCGTCAAACTGTTTCTTGTTACTCCTAGGGAAACAGAGGGGAGGAAGAGTGCAGTGATGAACAAATACCAATGGTGAGTAAACATAAAGCTTGAGCTCAAGTGGTCAAAGGAGAACTAATAAAGAAAAATCAACACTGGTCACTGCCTAACAGGCAAAATCAATAGCTGCAGGGCTGGAACTCCTTAGTAGAAATCCACATACAAATATAGCCAGCAGAGAAGGCTCATCTCAGGAGAATATAAATAGCCCAACATGGTGCGTGATAGGACAGAGACAGTAAACAAGTTAGAATACCTGCATATTCCAGTGAGCACTATTGGGTTCATAATCCGGAACTGGAACAAATATGATTTCACCATAAACCAGCTATGACCACGTGCTCACTGCAATACTTCAGACAGAGAAGTGACCAGAATTATCAGAATAGTTGTCCAAAATCCAAAAACTCCCTGGGTTAGCTACAGAAAGACCTGAAATCAGCAGGTGCAATTGTTTAAAAGAATACAATAAGTAATGCTCTCAACTTCCATTACAAGTATACACATGCACTGCTGTTTTTCAGGATAATAGGGCACTGGCAATCTTCACATTATTGATTGATAAAAATCTACTGATATCTACTAGGACGTTGAAGATGAAATGAGGGTAAGGTGCACATTTCAGCAAGAATAAGATCCTAAAGACACAGCCAAAGAAACACTCAATTGGCTTTAGAAAAACTAAATAAAGTTGCTCGAATGGCCCAGCCAATCATCTGACTTGAATTCAATAGGAAATGTATAGGAAGAACTAAAGTTCAGAGTTCATAGAAGGAGTCCAATGAACCTTCAGGATTTTAAGTGTGTTTATGTGGAAGAATGGGTCAAAATCACACCTGAGCAATGCATGTAACTAGATTCTCCAAACAAGAGATGTCATGAAGCTGTCATCACCAATAGAGGCTTTTGTGCAAAGTATTATACAAATTTCAGTAAGTGTGTTCAATAGTTTTTACCTGTTTCATTCATCATTATTACATATCACTAAATTTATAGACCTCTTGGGTTTACCGATATCTGTTGAGAAATTCATGTGAACAGCTCATTTCAAAATATATTTATTTAGAAAATTGGTGACGTGTTCAATACTTATTTCATCCGATTTATATAGGATAGTCTCCCATGTAGGTGCAATAATCATGCAAGTATTGGCACCATGGCAAAGGTCTTTTCTGCAGCACATGTACACTATGCTTGCTGTGTGCAATAGCAATAAAAAGAATAACTGCACCTATGCAACAATATCATCCTTTGCTTACATGGAGAGTATGTGATGCCCCTGTGGTCCGGTCGCTGCAGAGGGGTACTGCACCCAATCCATGGGTGTAGTATTCCTGTTCTCAGTAAATGGGTTGGTAAGTCCAGTCACCTAGAAACACATCCAACACACCCGGTCCCAGGGACAGCCGGTGAACCCAGTCAGTGAAACAGCTCAAGCAGTCAGTGGGACGGCCAGGAGAGAAAGGTGGTGGGTGGGAAGTTAGTATGGAAGCAGTCAGGAACTAGAAGAATAGACAAAATGAAAAGACAACAGGAAATGGCAGGTCAGTCGGAGAAGGTCAGTTGGAGAGAGAGAACAGAGAGGAAGGACCCAGAGGACTTGAGCAAAGATGGGGCTAGTCCTGGGCCCCGAGGGCAGAGACCAAGAGGAGACAGAGGGAGCCCTAGGGGCATGGGCAGTGAGCGATCCACCAGTGCACCCGAATCTGGAGTGAAGTGGAAGGGCAGGGCGAACACTAGGGACCCGGCCCTGAAAGGTGGCGAGGAGACTCCAAGCTCCAACCACAGAAATGGTGGCCACGATCTCCAGAGGAGCTGTGGCCAACTCCCGCCACATCTGCCAAGAAGGCAACCGTACTAGGGTCAAGGGACACAGCCGGTCGCCCGACAAGGCCCGTGGTTGCTGGATTGGGGCTCTGTGTGCAGAGGCATGTGCAGGAAGGAGGAGAGCAGGCACAGCGCTGAGGAAGGAAGGCCCGAGAGGGAAGGAACAAGAAAGGGGTGTACTGGATGCGCTATAGTTGCTGAGGACTTTCCGGACTTCAACTAAAACAACAACTGTACCTTGTGGTGCCTGCAAAGAAAAGCTAAGTAAACTGGGTTGCAAAACAAAAAGGAAAAGGGGCGCAAATGTGTAGGATCCCCTTATTAAAAACGTCTAAGTGGCGTGGGTAGGTAGCCACTCACCTTATCGGGTTGTGCAAGTCCTGCACAACCCGGTTTACCAGCCTCCACCGGCGACGGTGTGTGCGCTGCCTCTCCGCTCTCCTCTCTCCTGGTCCTTGGAACAGGACCTATCCGGTCACGCGACCGCGAAACCAAATTTGCGTCACCACTCTTTGTTGTGGGTTGCCAGGGAAACGCCAGGTCCTCAAGGCAGATCGTTTGTGCTGTTCCTGAGCTGCTCCAGCCGCCAATCCCTCACAAAGGGAGTAGTTTTCATGCAAAAAATAGTAATGGTGTCACCCCCTGATGAAGACAGTTTTATACAGTTGAAACGCGTAGTGGAGCTGTGTGGGGAGCTTACAAATTAATAAAAGGTTTGCCATTTATTAAAACATCTTACAAGTCTGCTTGATCCTTAGAGCGCTCCTAATCAGACCGCCATTACTATTTTTTGCAAGTAAACTGGGTTGGGAACTCAGAACTGTGTGAGACTGTTCATTTCCCACCTGAGGAGTGGTAGACTGATAACCCGCGCAGGCCACAGGGCCCTGCATGTGAGTTGCTCTGGTCCTACCCTGCAGCCAGATCAGCCCCGCTGGCCCTCCATCACCAACCCCTCTTCACCGGATGCCCTGGGGACCTGCTCCACCCATCGGGAGCGAAACCATCACAGCTACCATCCTATCATCCCCAGAGGTCCCGGACCACAGCAGCGTCTGCTTATGGTCGCATACCACAGGTGGCGTCATGACAGCCACCATCCCAAATTCCTATAAACTCCCCTATCCCATGAACGCTTCCCCTTTTTATTGACAGCATCGGGCCACCACACTGTAACATCCCGTGCCCTGACGACATCGTCAGGCCCAGCTCCGAGTACCACGGGGCAAGTCAAGTACATGTCAAATACATTGACTTCCATTCTTAACAGCAGTTCAAAATTAATGGAGCTACAAGCTGCATGCATATTGTGACATATTCTCTTTATATACATGTAAAGTTTTTAAAAAAAGTTTAACATTCTTGATTTTGATTGGTTTAACCTTGATGATGGAGAACTTTTTCCCTGAAAATAGATCATAAAATAGTATATTCAGTGCTGGACTTGTTTTAATCAATCTACATATGCCAATGCACCTGCCTCATCTGCATGCCCGTCAGTGTACCTCAGTGAATTGCCAACCTTAATTATCTTAGGATACGTATAGTAAAGATGTAAAGTAGCTTTCTGATCTTGCTAGTCTAAATGAGTGCATGCAGATGGGTTGTTACTTCATTTCTGCTTTGTTAACAAAGCTTTCACTGGCAAAAAATATAAAAAATAAAATAAAATAAACCCCTTAGTGTTTCTTTAATGAGAAGCAGACGCCAGTTCAGATCTCTCTGAATGCCATTCTATCACCTAACTCTAATCTAACAAGACACATAAGAAAAGGATAATGAGAGCATATTTTATTATTCCAAGAAAGTCAGAAAGAAAAGATAGAGCAAAAACCTGGAGCAAATCACAGCGGCTGTGCTCCCAAATTGCTCGACTGCTAATGACCTCGCTGAAATGACTATTCTTTGATTCTAAATCAACAAATCTGTTGTCATTCAGGTGTTGATTGGCAATCAGCAATGATTTTATTTTTGTTCCTGCCTGTCTACATGAAGCTGTAATACAGCTTCACACACCCCAGCTCTCAGAAGGGCTCATTGTGATTGTGGTCTTGAATCGTGAATTACACTTTCACATCTGCTGCTGGCTGCTTAATACGCTCCATATGTCTGAATGCATATATGGGAATGCATTCCCTCCCGCTATTCACTGGCCGAGGTGTTGTGAGATAGCCCATTTTTCTCCGGGAATTGTTTATTTATTGAACAAGGATGTTGAGCAAACACCAAAGAATCAATGTATAATTTCTGAAGCCGCGGTTAGAAAATGAATTTTCTTTGACAATACAGTGAGGGAGGGACGCCCGGGGGAATATGAGTTCTGTTAATCAGATTTCAGTCAACATTATGCGCTTGGGAATGTTGTACAGGGGTGACAAATTTCTGATGATTAAATTGCTGATCCATTACATCAGTGCATAGTCAATCATGTTATGCAGCTGACACAACGTGAAAGACCAGGTGATGAAGCCGTGTCTACAAAAAAGGCTATAGGACGTAATGTAATGTATTCATTTTATTTTGTTGTTGTAGACCACTAGGGATGACTAGTAAGATATTCAGGTTTGGATAGCTCTAACCAAATACTTTGAACTGTGTCAGTAGTCGGATCCAAGTGAGTTCCCCATTGATTTGCATTGAATTTGTTACTCAATCAAAGTATTTGGTTAGAGCTAGCCAAACCCAAGGATCTTACTACTCACCCATCACTATAGAGCACTAAACATTTATTTTCAAACTCACTCTGTAACCAATGAAAGTCATTATTTTAAAATATTTAATAAATGATGTAAATTGTCACTTCAGGAAGGAAGTGGACGGAAGTGGACGAACTCTAGCGCCACCTTTCGGTAGCTGTCCTCAAAGTCATAATCAATTCTTTAACAAGCCTTTTTATATCACCAAGGATTTGTGCCAGATCAGAGCCCCAAACTGCAGACGCTGCGTTTCGGGGTGATTGCCCCTCATCAATGTAGTGTGTGGGAATTGTAATCTGGCTTAAGATGGCAGACAATCTCCTCTCCATGAGGTAGAAAGCTAGTTCTAACAAATGATGTCAAATTTAAAAGGGAGTGGTCTTATTTTCATAAATGAATACAGTAAACTACTTGTAAAAATTAGAACATTACAATTCAGTTATTAAAAAAACCTTCATTGTCAACAAGTAGGGATTTTTAAGCCTAGAGTTTACTGCTCATTGCTTAGGTAAGTGTACACCATTGCAGTCTATCAGAGGTGGCCAGTTTCCTAAAACCCTTCATGACTAAGTATGAGCAAACCTTCCCCGAATATGTTCAACAATTTCAAATTTGGATTGAACATTGCAGATTCGGCTCTAGATCAGAAACCTGAACAATTTCCCTTTGTTCGGGAAAGAAGTTTGAAATTTACAATGGCCCTAAAACTTTCACTGTTTGTTTACTGCTAATATGTTCACCGGAAGATCCGTTGGTCCCGCTCTTCACAGTAGGAAAGAGGAATAACAAAGAACGAATGATGATGCCCAGCGGGGCGTGCAGAAAACAAGCGAAGAGGGGAGAATGGAGCCCCAGGGCCTGCCTTTTCAGTCTCTAGAAACAGACTACATGTAAGTATATAAATCATTTTCTTAATCTTTACAGTGCAGCTTTAGGTGAGACAGGGATGGTTAAGGTTCAGCTAGGAAGGTGCAGGGACAGGTAGTGGTAGCAGAGAGGGGTAAAATGGGTTACCTTTAACAATTCAGGGTGGGCCATTTATATGGATACACCTAAATAAAATGGGAATGGTTGCTGATATCAACTTCCTGTTTGTGGGACATTAGTATATGGGAGGGGGAAAACTTTTCCAGATGGGTGGTGACCATGGCGGCCATTTTGAAGTCAGCCATTTTGGATACAACTTTATTTTTTTCAATGGGACACATCAGCACCAAACATACTGTTCTGTGTAAACTGAGGGTCCTGTTCTAATTTTTGTTTTGCCAATTCTGCAAATTCAGTGCGCTGATCTGGGTCATCCTTGTTGGGATGCTGCAGTAGCTGGATTGTGTAAGGGTGCAATTTGTGAGTAGCTAATATCCGCCGAAGGGATGTTCAACTGATGCCACTCTGCAGTGACATGCGGAAAGTGCTGCACTGTGGGCTCTTGCTGAATGAAGCTAAGACAGCCACTGATGTTTCTTCATTAGTGACAGTATTCTTGCGTCTATATTTTTGCAAATCCAGCACTGAACCTGTTTCACGAAATTTGGCAAGCAGTTTGCTAACTGTAGCATGGGAGATGGGTTGTCTTGTAGTGTGTCTTGCATTGAAATCTGCTGCAATGACCCGGCTACTGCATTCACCAGACATGAACACAATTTCTATCCGCTCCTCACGTGTTAACCTCTGTGACATGTCAATGCTGTAAACAAAGAGAAACTTTAAAATAACTCATGAAAGAATAAAGTTACGTTAAATCCAAGCCCACCATTGCTTTTCTTATGAAATTATCATTAAGGCTAGGGTCACATTTGGAAGGCTCATTGCGATTACCACATCCAGGCCCGGTTGCGGTAATCGCATGAGCCTTCAGACACATTTTGTGTTCAAAATGTGCCTTTAAACCCGGATCCGGTAACGGGATTGCTCCTAATGTGCAATCTGGTTGCCGGATTCTTTGTTCACCCCTGCTGCCACAGGGATGAACAAAGGATTAATGTTAATAATAGATGTGGGTACCATGTCTCCAGGGAGTGCCCACCCTCCCTAGAGACATGGTGACCATATGGGGCAGCATATGAAGGGTTAATTAAGTGTATTACTGTATTGCCGGCTATTGTCGGCATTTATTATTTTATGAATTAAAGCCGGAGGCTCCTCGCTGTGGAGGAGATACAGTAGATAATGTGCGTACTGTATCTGCTGCTATCCAGGGTCCTGAAAGCTTTAACATTAGTTCTATGGGCAGCGCATAGTTTTTGTGTGAAATTATGTCCAATTTGCCCTTTTTCTCTATTTTTTTGTGTTGTTCCAATGCACACAAAGAAAATACATATGTGTATGACAAAAACATAATTTTCTGGGAGAAATAGTTTACTACATTTGGGAACAAAGGTGCCAACACTTTCCGCCATGACTGTAGTTATCACAATTTGCTACTTGTACAAGTCACTCATATCCTCATACTCGCCTATTTTTCAGGATCAAAATATCAACTTTAAGAGCATGTGAACAATTCAGTAATACATTATATGCCATCTCTTGTTAGGTGTTAAGGTACCATCACACGTAATGATATCGTTGCCGATATCGTTCAAAAGTCATATGTTTAGTGACGCTTGAACGATGTCGAAACAACATAGTTGTGTGTGACACTATTAACGATCAATGATCAGTCGGCTGATTGTTGATCATTTGATTTGAGGACAGGACCTCAAATCTATTGCTGGTCGCCCGTTGGACACGCTGCATTGCTGCGTGTGACACCGGGAGACCATTGATGATCCAGCACCACACAGCCTATGCTGGGAGCTCGTATCCATGGTAAACATCGGGTTACTAAGCGCCACTCGGCACTTAGTAACCCGATGTTTACCATGGTTACCAGCGATCTCGCTGGTCCACATCGCTGGTGAGTCTGCCTGTGTGACAGCTCACCAGCGATGTGAACGATGTTGTTAGCGATCCCGCTTGCATAAGATCGCTAACAACAAATTAAAGCGTGTGACGGCACCTTTACTCGAAGATTTTCTCTTCTTAACCCTTTCTGTAGCTTTTCATTTAATCACAAATAATTTTAATAAAATTTTAGAAAAATTATAAATCTTGCCGGTGATAGGGATGAGCATGTTAAGGCATAGTTGACTCTCACAATTAATGTTAGCTTTTATTTATTACCTCCTATTACTTCTATTACTAATTTAACAGAGGCATCACAGCCTGAGGCTAATCAGAATGCAGAGCTGAGGTTTGAACCGCTTGCAGTGTAATGCTCAGATTTGCAAGTTAAATGTCCTTAATGGGAATCCAATCACATTTACATTTCTTTAAGCGGAATAGTTGCTGTTGGTTTTGCTACTGGGAGAACTTGGTAAATCTACAGAAAACATTAAAATTTTTCACAGTGGATAAACCCTTCTGGAATATATATACAAAAAAAGCCTCTGACAAATTAGCTAGCAGTGTTAATTAGTACAGCAAGTGCACAAATCCCATTTGTGGATTGCTAAATTGGTATCTCAGTCGGAAGAGCAAATGTATGGTTTTATCATTTCACAAAAGAAGATGGCCTGGCGCAGCTGCATTATCTGCTGGGAGGCAAAGGTCTATTTCCTTGTGGATTGTATTCTCTCAAAGTGCTCTTGTGTTTCCTCAAATATAGAAAAAGAAAAAAAAAATAGGATTTGATTGCTGCAGTTGAGAACCTTCTTTATTGATTTTTGAAGAATTTCATGTAAAAGCAAGATACCGTGTCCAAAAGAGAATAGAGTTTCGTGTATGAAAAATATACTTAGGTTAATTGTCTTCCTATAATATTGCTTTATCGTTTTGTTCACTTTATTAGGTTTCAAGTCTGAAAAGACACAAGTACACAAAGGAACTTTATTCTGTGTTAAGGGTTGTGCTGTATGCTACAACTATATAAGCATAAACAATAACACATACGGTATATATGGTCCATGGGCAAGACTCCTAACACTATAATACATACCTGAATAAACATGAGAGTGTCACGAACAAAGAGTCATGCCATTTTGGACGTTGCCTGGATTAACAAGGTCCATGTCAGATGTTGAGGAGCCAAGACAATCTGATGATAAATGGCTTGCTAGTGCAAACCATACATGGACAAGGCAAGAAAATCTGGATGTGATGAAATGCTACTACAGTAGCAGATCAAATGAGAAAGGATATATGAAGAGTGTGAGGAAACTATGGATGGATACAAGACGTGCATGTCCATTGATGGAGAAACAGCTAGTCACCCAACATATCAATGTCATAAAAAGAAAGTTATTATCACTACTTGAGATGGATCAATTGCACTGCAGAGCCACAGCACAGGAAGACCCGAAAGAACAACATGTGCAACCCCCTGAAAATCCTGTTCCAATTCTGCAACTAGAGAGTATTACAGCTATTCTGCAACGGAAAACCTTAGATAAACTAAATACCATGAACCCAAGAGATCAACTGCCAAGGCTCAGCAGAGAAATACCACCAGACAATATGCGAGAAGATGCCAATAGAGCCCTTGCATTAATACCTACCATCACCACAACTCAAACTGATAAAGCTGAACTATGCCCCATCCTCAGCAATCCTGGAAATGCTTGGCTATACAACCAACAAGAACAATAGAGGTACATGCACCCCTTTGGAAAAGAAGACTGGAGACAAAGATTGTGTCACGCTTCCGGGGGAAGACGCCCTAGAATGGACCCACTGGGCCGTGGTACCGAACTCCCCTGGGTGAGCTGGTCCTAGTTTAGCCAATCCCTATACAGGGATTGTCAGGGGCAAGCCCAGGGGGTCTACACACCACAGTTGCTAGTACCAGGGGGGCGGCTCGTAAGGTTAGCCTATGTTATGACACAGCTAAGGATTCCGGGTAATGGTACAAGGCTAGGAGAGCAGGAATGTTGCTACTGGGGAAGAGCACAGCTAGGGTTCCAGGTAACAGGGTACAAGGCAAAAAGAGCAGGAATGGCTCAACCGGAGGAGAGTTCAAGGAAGGCCTGACCAACAGTCAGCAAGGCAGAAGCAAACTAACTTAATAATCAGGCACCTCCGATCAGTGGAGGTGGCCTGATATACTAGAGGAAGATCAGTTATCGGTCAAGGGGAGTGTCAGGTTGGGCCGTGCCAGCCCCTAGAGTCACAGGGGAGGAGTGCACCTAGTGCACCGCTGATTGGTCACATGAATACGACCATTGTAATGTGCTCATGTGTGAGCCCAGTGGTCAGCTGACAGGAAGGGAACCCAGCAACGGCTCTGAGACACAGTATGCCTGGACGCCGGATGACCGGTCGGCAGAGGAGCAGAGGATGCCTACCCGGAAGAGGTGAGCTGGGGAGCGGTGCCTGGGGACCTGACAGATTGAAGAGAAGTCAGTCAACTAACAGAAGTAAAGGAAGGTGTAAAGATTAAGAATAAGACCAAGCTGGACAAGTAGACAGGCTTGACTCCATCTGAAGCCCTAGAGACTACTAAACAAAGGCTTACAGCCCTTTGGGCTCAGACACATAGGCGTTGAAATTGGATAAGTGCAATCTCGCATTGCACTCTGACCTATGTTAATAAATGAATGAAAGCAGACAAACATTTGTCTACAGCTTTTTTTCTCATCCAGATCCTGGATGAGAAAAAGTAGCAACATGCTGCAATTGGATGCGAGTCTCCTGCAAGTCAATGGGTTTGATAAAAAATTGCAAAGCACACTGGCAGTTAGAATAGATAATTAGATAGATAGATAGATGGTAGAAATAGCTAGATAGGGATTACCAGTATCCCACTGATGCTTCCACATATGCTTCATGCATATTCACAGCATTGACCAGCAACAGTCAATCACAGATATTCACACTCTGTGAGATCCCCTGTGATTGACTGTTGCAGTCAGACTGCATTTCCACAATCTGGAAAGTGATTGTGTGTGGCTGCCATACACATACTAATATGGCAACCAACCTGCCGTCATAGTAAGTTAAATAAATAAATAATTAGAAAAAAAAGTGTGGGGCCTTGCAGTATTTTTCAGTCTAGCCCAGAAAAAGTGGACAGCTGCGAGCTGCCACCCTCAGCTGTGTAATTTTACCTTAGCTGGCAAAAAAGATGCGTGAGATCCACTCTATTTTTACTTGCCAGCCAAGGTAATACTAGGCAGCTAGTATTCTCAGCGGGTTGAGGGATTATTGTTTGAGGCCCACCCACCCTAAAGAATAGCAGCCCACAGTTGCCTTCAAAAATGATGCATTCATCGTAGCTCCATTCCCAGGCACTTTATCAGGCTCTTCCAGCAGCCCTGGTGGTGGTGGCATTCTGGGTAATAAGGGGGTTAATACCAGCGTTGTATTGCCAGCTGGTATTAAGCCCTGAGCTTCTTAATATCAGGCGAAGTTAGATCTGGCCATTAAGAATCTCAAATAAATACCGTATATACTCGCGTATAAGCTGAGCTTTTCAGCCCAAAATTTGGGCTGAAAAGTCCCCCCTCGGCTTATACGCGAGTATACAGTATATACAGCAGCAGCCCCGGAGGTATACATGCCCCCCCATCAAGCTCCAGGGCCCCCCCTTGCGCGGCAGCCTGTAAAGTAAAATCATACTTATCAGTGTCCTGTCGCGCTGTCCCGCCGCTTGCCGACACACGATCCCGGGCTTCATTCCGCGTCTTCCTGTGGTCGCGGGCAATGACGTCATTGCCCGCGACCACAGGAAGCCGGAAGACGCGGATTGAAGCCCGGGATCATGTGTCGGCAAGCGGCGGGACAGCGCGACAGGACACTGATAAGTATGATTTTACTTTACAGGCTGCCGCGCAAGGGGGGGGGCCCTGGAGCTTGATGGGGGGGCCTGTATACCTCCGGGGCTGCTGCTGTATACAGCCCTGGGGCTGCTGCTGTATACAGCTTTGGGGCTGCTGCTGTATACAGCCCTGGGGCTGCTGCTGTATACAGCCCTGGGGCTGCTGCTGTATACAGCTTTGGGGCTGCTGCTGTATACACCCCTGGGGCTGCTGCTGCTGTATACACCACTGGGGCTGCTGTATACTACCTAAGGGCTGCTGTATATACCTCTGGGGCTGCTGTATACACCACTAGGGCTGCTGTATATACCTCTGGGGCTGTATATACCTCTGGGGCTGCTGTATACTACCTCTGGGGCTGCTGTATACTACCACTGGGGCTGCTGTATACTACCACTGGGGCTGCTGTATAGTACCACTGGGGCTGTATATACCTCTGGGGCTGCTGTATACTACCACTGGGGCTGCTGTATACTACCACTGGGGCTGCTGTATACTACCACTGGGGCTGCTGTATAGTACCAGTGGGGCTATATATACCTCTGGGGTTGCTGTATATTACCATTGGGGCTGCTGTATAGTACCACTGGGGCTGTATATACCTCTGGGGCTGCTGTATACTACCACTGGGGCTGCTGTATACTACCACTGGGGCTGCTGTATACTACCACTGGGGCTGCTGTATACTACCACTGGGGCTGTATATACCTCTGGGGCTGCTGTATACTTCCACTGGGGCTGCTGTATACACATCTGGGGCTGCTGTATACTAACCACTGGGGCTGCTGCTGTATATACCACTGGGGCTGCTGCTGTATACTACCACTGGGGCTGCAGTATATACCTCTGGGGCTGCTGTATACCACACTGCTGGGGGCTGTATACCTGTGCGGGGGTCCACCCTCGGCTTACACACGAGTCAATAGGTTTTCCCAGGTTTTGGGGGCAAAAGTAGGGGGGTCGGCTTATACACGGGTCGGCTTATACACGAGTATATACGGTAGTAAAATATACACAACACAGAGAAAAATCATTTTATTGTAAATAAAAACACAGAGACACTTAGTGACCCCATCTTTTACCTCTCCACAATCCTCATCTTTTCTTTTCCTGGACACACACAACTCTGCTACATCAGAGACTGTGGGGACGAAGAACACACCCACTTCCCGTGGTCTCTGATCACTGAATGACTGTGCTGAGACCTGCGATATAGTAAGTGGTGAGGTCACCATTACCATAGCAAGTACTAATAGTGGTTGCTATGGCAATGGTGTCCTGGATTGAACTCAGTTACTCCCAGCTTACCCTGCCGCAATCCTCGCGGGTCATCCTTATAATGCAAGAACTTCTCTACCCCAAGTCTAACAACCAAAGATTGTATATCTACAGAAGGGTGAGCAGTAGAGGCCTGAAAGGCATCTAAGCTACCATCATGGATGAAACAAGGAGTATTCAGGAATACATCAGAAAAATTGCACCAAAAGATGAGATGCTGAGAGCGAGCCTAAGGAATCAACAACAGTTCAAGAAGGAAGAACAGGAACATATAGTGCCATGGTAAGACAAGCTGCTGCATGGGATGTACCATTGACAGATAATGAAGGTGGCTGACATAGAGAAAGTCTACCAATGGCTAGAAACAGCTGGACTTTTAAGACAGCACAGAGGCACAAATAATAGTGGAACAAGAACAGGCACTGAGTACAAAATCCATAGAAGCAGGGATCTACCACACAAGACAAGACCCAATGAACAGATTATATGTAAAGAAAGCTCTGAAACAATCCAACACATAGTGACAAGATTCAAAATGGACGCAGGAACAGCATATGATGAATGCCACGAATATGCAGTGGGACTTGTATGTAGGAACATATATCCAGAGTATGGGCTAAGTCCCCCTAAGTCCAGGTTGAAGACCCCAGAAAAAGTGGAGGAGAATAGAAGGGCTAAAATCTTATCGAACTTCAATAACCAGATGGATAAGCATGTTTTGGCCAACTAACCAAATATGATAGTAGACAAGGATCAGAAGACAGTAATGATAATAGATGTGGTAGGAGCACATCACAGTAATATCAGAAATAAGGAATCTGAGAAGCTGGAGAAATACTATTGTGGTGCCCCGCATGGTCAGGAGTTATAGAGGGGTATTGCACCCGTAGAAGCGGTGTAGTTACCCCGTGGCAGGTGAATGGAAAAGTCGACATGTGGCTTAAACACTTGCATCCACACAGACACATATCCTCAGCTATAGGGCTAATGGGTTAATCTTTAGGAAACCCAGCCCTGATGGGTGGAGCTGTACAGGGTATGGGGAGTGGGGACAACAGTGAGGAAGCAGAAAGAGAGAAGAGAGAGTCGGGTGAGGAGAACGGAGGGAGGAGGAGAAGAGTCGGAGTCAGGAGGAAGGCAGGAAGGCACCTTCCAGGGAAAGAGCAGTTCTGGGAGCCAAGAAGCCGGTGGAGAATTATCCCAGAGCAGCTATCCGGGTTCCGGAGCCCAAAGTCTGCTGGAAGCTTGAAGCCCAGTAAGAGAATCTGGTGAACCGGGAAAGACTTCAAGTATTCCTGGACACTTGCGAAGTCAACCCAGGGGCCAGGCACCGGGTGAGAGTTAGCGGCGGGCCATTAGAGGGTTATCCGACGACAAAGCAAAGGGTGAGAGAGTACAGGAGGCCAGGCCAGATTTCAGGTCTGCCAGGCTTCACCACACACTAACCTGGAAGAGCGACAGAAAGGACACCTACTTAAGCCACACAGAGACTTTCCGTTCGCCTGCCACCACCTAAGAAAGCTACCTGTTATTTATAACATCTTGCTGAACTGTGAACTGTTTCTGATGCTGCTACAAGTTGACAGTAAAGTACCCGGGAGAAAGTGACTTGGCCTGCGTGTATTTTCCTACCTCAACCTGTTCCTTTGCAGGAATGCTGCCCCGGAGGTCCAGCCCTATCTGTAGGGGGTTTTGCCATCTTAGCCGAATTAACAGCTACCTTTGGCGGACTGTGGCGGCGCTGGTGACCTATCACCAGAAACTACAGGTGGCGTCACGTGAATTGTATATAGAATCCCCTGTGCATATACCCCCTTTTTGAAGTGTCACCCAGGACACGGGATCAGGTGCGGCCACCACTCCCCATGACACATCAACGCTACACCTGGAGCTTGATACCCGAGTACCCTAAAGCCTGGGGCTCGACATATCTTTCTGGCATCACAAACAGGATCTCGTGCCCGGTTTTACTGGGTATTGTGTGCCTTGGACTATTGAAAAGAACTTTTTCTGCCATTGCTTGGCGCCAAAAATGGGTTCCCGCCATCACTGCAGGGGGACCCAAGATGGCGCCGTAGCCATGAACTAAGCACCATGTGCAGGCCTGGGGGTGTGCCTCAGCCCATGGAAGAAGGGCCAAGACGGAGGTGCCAAAAAGTGTGGCCGCCCCGATTGCCATCAATCAATCAGGGAGGCGGCCCACAGGAAGTTCTCCAGGATTAGCTGCCCATAAAGAGACAAACCGGAAGAGAAGGACAGAACAACCAAGGCTCCTTTGTACCCGGCAGCATGGCGGCACCCTGTTGGAGAGATATACTGCACATGCTCGAGGAGCAAGCCAGAGCCGCGCAAGGAGACCCGGCAGCGGCGTCCCTCTTAACTCTAGAAGGAGATGCTGACTACTGGAGGGACGCATTTGGACGCCTCCGCCAGGACATGGAAGAAACCCTGACATGGGTGTGCAGAAGGTGGAGCGCGGAACGGGCCTATGAGCTGACGTCGATGAGAGAAGGCCGTGAAGCACGAGAGGCAGCGGAAGCAGAGCAAGCAGTTGTGGAGTACCGTGTCTCGTTACCACCCGTACTACCACCCGTCCAGACCCGGGACACGGGAGAAAAGACTGAACCCCTGGTAACACCACCATCCTGTACCAGCAGCTACCTCCAGCTGGAGGCAGCATGGACGTCCCCTACTGAACCAGATGTCATCGTTGAAGCAGAGGATGACGAGACAGACTACGAGGAGCCGGAGGACGTCGAAGGAGCCACGGGAGGGAGTACCCTAGAAGCTGTGTGGTGGACCACATGGCAGCGGCGAGGAACCCCCGCCATAGTGAGCTCAACGGAGACGAGACAGAACTCCAGAGTCAGAACCAGCAACACACCACCTCCACAGTACCAGTCACCCCAGCCATCTCAATCATCCCTGAATGAAAGAGACCAAGTGACAAGACAAAGACGCCGAGAGGAATGGTTCAAGAGAGAGAGGACAACATGGCGACTACGGGACGAGGCAAGCTCACAGCCCCCGCTTCCAGTAGAACTACGCCGCCAAGGAACTGTTGTTTCAGTGTACCAGGACGAAGGATGGGGATTTCTTAGAGAACCCGGACTTCAGGACGATATTTTCTTTGCACGTCGAGATGTAGAGTCGTACCTGCGGCGAGGACACCCGGACAGAGATCTATACTGAGGTGAGCAGGTTACCTTTGAACGCTATCCAGGCCCCTTAGGCTGGTTCGCCATAAGGATCTCTTGCCAGCAATAGACTCCCACTGTAGAGATATTGCATTGTACATAGCCCCTTGTGAATATTTACTGCACTTAATGAGTCGGTTCACGAGATCGCCCTGGATGCAGCAACTGCTGCGTGATCCTGTGTTCTAGCTCATTACATTCATTCATCTAGCACTCAGGATAATCCTCACATAGGAAAAGAGGGTGTGCTGGCTGAGTCTGACATCACTGTGTTTTACCTGCTTAAGATTTATTCTGCAGCTCGCTCACTAATATTCAAATTAGGCACGACTGATAACAGTTTTTAAGATAAGACCAGATATTTAAAGGGAACCTGTCACCTGGATCTAAGTCCCTACACTATCACTACCTGTCCCTACACCTTCCTAGCTGCTCCCTATCTATCCCTCTCTGAGCTAAATCCGCCCTGTAAAGCTTCAGAAAAATAAGCTATAACTTACAGGAGTCCCTGAGGCTTGGGGACTGGAAAGGCGGCCCCAGGCTCCATTGTGCCCTCCCCAATGGTGCAGCGCACGACCCCTGGGCGGCATTATTCTTTCTTCCAAGCCACCTCTTTAATTTGTAATCTCCCGCCCTCTGTAGTACTATCAAGCACCGGCCGTTACGTCACTTGCGTCGCGGTGCATTATGGGCCGCTCATGTGATCTCCCCCAGTGCATTATGGGCCTCATCACGTGATCGGCCCGGCTTCAATAAGCGCATTGCACATGCTGGAGCCGGGCCGATCACATGATCAGGCCCATAATGAACTGGGGCGATCACGTGATCAGCCCATAATGCACGGGGGGAGGTCACGTGAGCGGCCCATAATGCACCGCAAGTGACGTAGCGGCCGGTGCTTAGATCCAGGTGACAAGTTCCCTTTAAAGTTTATTTAAGACTAATAATTTAATAGATGTGGTTTAAAGTATTTAGCGTCCATAATAAGAATAAAGCAACAATACATGACCAGATTTTTAGCATCACTCCGCAATCCGGGAATTTTCAAGATGACCTCTCCGGAGGAATCTGGCAACAGCTTAATGCTGGCACATCCGCCGGGCTCTGAAGTACAGTAAAATTCCACCTTCCCCATGAGGGCTCTGAGTGTATATACAAAATATTATCTACTCCTGCTTCTCCCCTCTTCTCCCCTGTGTGTTCTCTCCCCGTTACTCCCGCTTCTCCCCTCTTCTCCCCTGTGTTTTCCTGTTCTCCCCTGGTACTCCCCGCTTCTCCCCCGGTACTCCCACTTCTCCCCTCTTCTCCCTTGTGTTTCCCCCTCTTCTCCCCTTTCCTTCGGGCTAAAAAAAATAAAAATCTTTATTCTCACCTGTCCACGAGTCCCCTGGCGTCTCCAGCTATATCTTCTGATCCTTACAGGACCTCGCGTGATGTCAGTCACATGACCGGTTACCACGGTAACCGTTCATGTGACTGTGACATCACGGCAGGTCCTACAGGCAGGAGGTGCTGGAGATGCCGGGGGACTCGTGGACAGGTGAGCATACATAGTCTTTATTTTTAACCCCTGCTTTACCTAATTGTACTTTCGCAATGTATGTATACATTGCGGAAGTGAAATTAGATGGTTAGGAGCAGTTTTAGTGTACTGAGCATACTCAGTACACTAAAATTTGGTCCGAGGAGACATCAGATGTTTCCTTGGACCCTGCTCCATAGGGTCCCATGTTAAAAACCACGGATCGGATCGGATTTGGCCTAATTGCCATCTGATTTGTCAGATCCGATTGTATCCGATATTTGCATTGGAAAGAAATCGGACAAAATCAGACGCAAATCGGATGCCATTTAGTGCACATCCGATTCGGACCGGTCCCCATAGGATTACATGGGGCCAAATTCGGATCCGATGCTGTACAATTTATATCGGACAAAATCGTTATGTGAAAGCAGCCTAAGCCACAAAAGACTCTGAACCTTTCTTTAACAGCATACAAATACTACAGTCATGGCCAAAGGTTTTGAGAATTATACAAATATTAATTTTAACAAAGTCTACTGCTTCAGTTTTTCTAATGGCAATTTGCATATACTCCAGAATGTCATAAAGAGTGATCAGCTTAACAGCAATTACTTGCTAAGTGAATATTTGCCTAGAAAATGAACTTTAACCCCCAAAACACTTTTCAACATCATTGCAGTCCTGCCTTAAAAGGAGCAGCTAACATCGTTTTAGTGATTGTTCCATTAACACAGGTGTGGGTGTTGATGAGGACAGGGCTGGCGAACAATCAGTCATGATTAAGTAAGAATGACACCACTGGACACTTTAAAAGGAGGCTGGTGCTTGGTATCATTGTTTCTCTTCAGTTACCCATGGTTATCTCTAAAGAAACACGTGTAGCCATGATTGCATTGCACAAAAATGGCCTTACAGGGAAGAGTATCGCAGCTTGAAAGATTGCACCTCAGTCAACAATCTATTGCATCATCAAGAACTTCAAGGAGAGAGCTTCCATTGTTGTCAAAAAGGCTCCAGGGCGCCCAAGAAAGACCAGCAAGCGCCAGGACCATATCTTAAAACTGTTTCAGCTGCGGGATCGGACTACCAGCAGTGCTGAGCTTGCTTAAGAATGGCAGCAGGCTGGTGTGAGTGCTTGTGCACGCACTGTGAGGCGGAGACTCTCGGAGCAAGGCCTGGTTTCAAGGAGGGCAGCAAAGAAGCCACTTCTCTCCAGAAAAAACATCAGGGACCGACTGATATTCTGCAAAAGGTACAGGGAGTGGACTGCTGAGGACTGGGGTAAAGTCATTTTCTCTGATGAATCCCCTTTTCGATTGTTTGGGACATCTGGAAAACAGCTTATTCAGAGAAGAAGAGGTGAGCGCTACCACCAGTCTTGTGTCATGCCACCTGTAAAGTATCCTGAAACCATTCATGTGTGGGGTTGCTTCTCAGCCAAGGGAATCGGCTCACTCACAGTCTTGCCTAAAAACACAGCCATAAATAAAGAATGGTACCAGAATGTCCTCCAAGAGCAACTTCTCCCAACCGTCCAAGAGCAGTTTGGCGCCCAACAATGCCTTTTCCAGCATGATGGAGCACCTTGCCATAAAGCAAAGATGATAACTAAATGGCTCAGGGAACAAAACATAGAGATTTTGGGTCCATGGCCTGGAAACTCCCCAGATCTTAATCCCATTGAGAACTTGTGGTCAATCATCAAGAGACGGGTGGACAACAAAAACCAACAAATTCTGGCAAAATGCAAGCATTGATTATGCAAGAATGGACTGCTATCAGTTAGGATTTGGTCCAGAAGTTGATTGAGAGCATGCCAGGGAGAATTGCAGAGGTCCTGAAGAAGAAGGGTCAACACTGCAAATATTGACTTGCTGCATTAACTCATTCTAACTGTCAATATAACCTTTTGGTACTCATAATATGATTGCAATTATATTTCTGTATGTGATATAAACATCAGACAAATACAAATAAAAACCAGAGGGCAGCAGATCATGTGAAAATATAATTTTGGTGTCATTCTCAAAACGTTTGGCCATGACTGTACATCCAAACAATCCGTTTTCTTACAGCTCTAGAACCCCAATTACATGTCAGTATTCAACCATAAACTGTATTTACCGTGGCCTACCCACATGAGACTGTGGAAAATTTAATCCATGTTGGATTTCCCCGTTCCTGCTGTAGTAAAGCAACTGTTATCCCAGAGACCTGTGTTTATGTTCATTCAATCGGCTGTGGACACTGCATGGGGGTGAATAATTGGGAACTAATTCAAAAGAAATGAAACAGCACTCATCGGTTCTTCTGTGCTCGCTTTTATTGATGCTGAACGGGGTTACATGGGTGCAGGGAGGGGGAGCTTGAGAGCCGGACTATGGCTTGCCATTTAGTTTAGACTGAACTTCCACGGGTCCTTGATGGAATATGACATCAAATCCTGTCTTATAACAGGTCATGTGACTGAGTCACAGCCCATTTTTACAGAAGTGTGCTGATTAATAACACTAATCACAGGGAAGTTGCAATGAGAGGACAAAAATAATTAAATACAACAGATCAAATTAGGAATGAAACATAACAAAATATCTTATGCCAAAAAACTGACAAAAAATGGCTTAATTTGCCAAAGCAACATAGTCTTATTCAAGTGTTTATTTAGGATAGTTTTTTTACAACCAGAGTAAAATCATAATAGGGATATGATATAATACAATACAAATATATAAGCTTCAACAATATTGTGAAACTCTTACACCCTTAATAGGGGTATAACACCTAGCTGAATTGTAGCTTATTTTAATTTTAGACACAGTCCTATGTTTAATGCAATCAGAACATCTATATTAAAATATTGGCATGTTGTGCAAGCCGATTGGGATTTACAAGGGTTGACTTGGGTTCCCCACGGATTACATATAAACGCTGTACCAACTTGGGTGATATTTTGGTAAAAAAAAAAACACCTGAAATCTAAATCTAAAGGACCCATGGAAGTTCAATCTGAACGAAACGGCAAGCCGTAGTCCGGCTCTCAAGTACCTCCTCTCTGCACCCATGAAACTCCGTTCACCATCAATAAAAGCGAGCACAGAAGAAGCAGTGAGTGCTGTTTCATTTCTTTTGAATTAATTGCTGGACTTTCTTCTATTGAGATGCACCCCGGTAACCCGGCAGCCTCTGGGAGGTCCTATGTGGCCATAAGCGGGCCACCGCGGTTTCCGGGGTGGTGCACGGCTATTCTTTTGTTTTAATAATTGGGAATGATAATCCTCATTACAATTGAAGTGACCAGCAGTAAGGCCGCGGGTGTGTGTCTATGATCTGCTTCAACAAAATCCCCATACTCGGATTTAACGGGAGGAAACATTTCTTTACTATTAAACATGGTGATAACACATTCAACTGGTTTGGCTGCACATATAGGGAAGATTGAGTCCCCTGATATTCAGCTCCGGATGCACGGCAAACAAACAAAGAAAACAAAACAGTACTGGCAATCTCTTTCCCTAGCTTTCCCTCAATGTACGTTACCAGTCTATAACAGCAGAAGGTGTAGCTCCCAAGTCGCAGGCCTGGGGTCTAACGGTGGCGATTCCAGGGAAGCGATGAAGGGGGGGTCTCCTCAGTCCTCTCTACAGGTACCGGTTTATAGTCTCTCAGTCAGAGCAAAAAAAGAAGGGAGTATAGGTTTCGAAGATGGCTCCCTTGTGTCCGTCACAGTCTCTGAATAAGCTCTAGGAGTGCGATGCTCTGCAGTCAGGTTAGGCTCATGGTAACAATGTTCTGCAGCCTGGGGGTTGTCGCAACGGTTTCCGCGGCGTGATCTTTCCAGAGAGGTGTTGCAAGGAAGCCCTCTCTCAAGAAGAACCCACAGGCAGGTCTGTCCTGGTCGAGCTCTGTTCCTTCTCTCTTTCCCGCACGTTTTCTTCCTCAGCACAAGGCTGATGTGGGAGGGGATCAGCAGTTGGTGTAATCGCAATTTCAGCACTTGTCCACAAGGGGGCAGTATTAGACTGTGTAATGTCCACTTCAGTGTTCATTTCAATAATAATACAGTCAGGGCTACCCACTCCGTTACATACCCCCCCACTTAAAGGTTGTCAGTCCCTGTCAACAACCGCCGGCTCCAAGGCAGTGATGGCTGTAGATGTCACAGGGGTTGGTTGAGAAGTTGGCCATACGTACAGGTCCCTGTAGAACCGTCCGGGAGGGACCCCAGCAGTGGTGCGGCCAGTGCGCCGCAAGGGTCGGCTATTCCCCACCTCGTCACCTTTTGTACGCTCCACTTCAGTCAGTCCCCCGGGGGAAGAACTAGTCTGGGTAGGTGGGTCACCAGCCGCAGAGTCAACGTGGTCGCTATGCTGAATCTATGACGTCAGTCATGTCAGCAGCGCCACCCCCTCTGGGTACTGTGGTCGGGGAGTCAGGCTGGGACCGGCAGGGGCGCAACATGTTTCGGTGTATGGTGCGGGTGTTGCCACTGTCTTCACCCCGCACTCGGTATACATGACTGTTGGGGTAGGGGCGTTCGACTACCCGGTAGATTTCGGCCTCCCACTTGGCTCGAAGCTTTCCTTGAGGCTTCTTAATACGGAGCAGGACTAGCTGTCCCAACTGCAAGGGTTCCTCTTGTACTGGGAGTGGGTCAGCATGTATCTGGTTCCGGATCTGTTGGCTCACTAGCTGGTGTACAGTTTCCATCTTCTGTCGGTGGGCATCTAGCCAGGATGAGTAGGTATTGCAGACCTCTTCTTCAGGGCGGAATAGGTTCAGGTCATGGACCCCTTTTCCCGGGCGGCCAAAGAGAAGGGTGTGTGGGGTGTAGCCAGTCACAGAGTGGACCTGGTTGTTGTAGGCCCATACTAGATCTGGAAGGAATTGGGGCCATTGGTCCTTCTTATCATCGGCTAAGGTGCGGATCAACTGGAGTAGAGTCCGGTTAAAGTGCTCACACGCACCGCTTCCTTGTGGGTGGTAAGGGGTGGTCCTTGACTTCTGGATCCCATATATCCGATGCAGTTCTTCGATGACTCTGCCTTTGAAACAAGCCCCCTGATTAGAGTGCAACCTCTCCGGACACCCATAGACGTGGATGAACTGTCGACAGATGGCCCGTGCAGCTGATTCGGCAGTCTGGTCTTTGGTAGCAACAGCGACGGCGAATTTTGTGAAGTGGTCCACCATGATTGCCACTACTCGCCGTCCCAATCAACAGATAGTCCACCATCAACAGCTCAAGAGGCCTGGATGTTTTAATTGTCTGGACAGGTGCACGCTGCTCAGTGGACTTGTGAAGTTCACAGGTGCGACAGGTTCTGCAGACGTCTTCAACCAGCCTGCGGAGCCCCGGACAGTAGATGGACTGTTGAATCCACCGAAAGGTCTTGTCTATTCCAAAGTGACCGTTCCTTTTGTGTGCTTCATCCACCATCTCACGGGCCAATTGGTCAGGCACCACAACTTGTATTCATTCCTCCAACATGTGGGACAGGAGAACCTTCTGATATAGAACCTCTTCTCTCAGAATTAGCCGATCCCACTGGCTGAGCAAGGTCAAGGTCCCGTGCTTCGGAGGAAGGCTTCTGCTGTTGCTTCACCCATTGCTTGAGTAAGGCCCATTCAGGGTTCTGGTCCTGGAGTCTGCACCACTCCTGGGGGGACAGCAGGGCCCTCACTTGAGTTCCAGCTTCACCTACAACATACTGGTGGCAATCCATCATCTGTCGGGCAAGCCTTGCGAAGTCAGGCGTGTCGTCTCCTAATTCTTCATCCCGGTCTCTAGTGAGTAAGGGGAATGTCACTCTAGACAGGCTGTCCGCATTTTGATTCTCAGCCGCAGCTCTATATCTGATCTTGTAGTTAAACTTAGAGAGCCGGGCCATCCAACGCTGCTCCATGACTCCGAGTTTTGCATTCTCTAAGTGGGCCAACGGATTGTTATCTGTCAGGACTAGTACTTCTGTCCCCGTGAGATATCCTGCAAATTTTTCCGTCATAGCCCACGTTAGGGCCAACAGCTCCAGCCGGAACGATCTGTAATTGATGGGGTTCTTCTCACCTTCGTGTAGGGACCGACTGGCATAGGCTATGACACGTTCCTTGCCTTCTTGTACCTGGGAGAGTACTGCCCCTAGACCCTGTAGACTGGCATCGGTATGTAGTTGAAAGGGCAGATTGTACTCCGCATATGCCAAGATGGGGGGGGATGTCAGAGCACCCTTTAGGGCTTGAAAGGACTCTTCCTGGCTGGGTCCCCAGCTGATGGGTCGTCCCCTGGGGCTGTTGGTAGTCCCTCGAAGCAGGTCGTGCAGTGGTGCAGCAAGCCGGGCGAAGTTTTTGACGAACCGGCGGTAGTAGCCAGCCAGCCCCAGGAAAGCCCTGACCTCCTTGACATTTGCAGGTTGTGGCCAGTCCCGTACAGCGGCTATTTTCACTGGAGACGGTTGAACACCTTCGGCCAAGATCTGGTGACCCAGGTAATCGATCTCTGGCTGCAGAAGATGGCACTTGCTGGGCTTCAACTTCAGGCCATGTTCCCTCAACCCACGGAACACACGGCCCAGCTGCTGTAGGTGTTCTTCAAATGTGGCCGAATAGACTACAATGTCGTCCAGGTAGATGAGGGTGAAGTCGAAATTGAAGTCCCCCAAGCAGCGCTCCATCAGCCTCTGGAAAGTTCCCGGCGCGTTGTTCAGGCCAAAGGGCATCCGGTCGAACTCGTACAGGCCCATGGGTAGAATGAAAGCAGTCTTTTCTCGATCCTTCTCGTGCATGGGTACCTGCCAATAGCCGCTGGCCAGATCCAAGGAAGAAAAGTACTTGGCTTTCTTCAGGGCTGTCAGGGATTCTTTGATCCTTGGCAAAGGGTACGAGTCCCTGATGGTGCAAGCATTCAAGCGGCGGTAGTCCACACAGGACCTCAGGGACCCATCTTTCTTCTTAACCATCACCACCGGTGCAGCCCAGGGGCTCTGGCTCTCTCGTACCACTCCGGCATGTAACATGGAATTCAGGAGGTTTTGCACTTCTTGGTATTGTTGGGGAGGTATTTGGCGGTACCTCTCGCGGATGGGAGCGGCGTTACCCGTGGGGATCTCGTGCTTGATACTGGTGGTGCATCCAAAGTCGGTGTCATGCCGGGCAAAGGACACCTGGTGTTCTTGTAGTAGTTCCTCTATCTGGGACACCCCCTGTTTGGAGTATTGGGATGTGTCCAACTGACACTTTTCTCGCAGTTCTCACCCCGCTTTGGTGTCCTCTGTGGCAGTGGCCATGGCAGAGACAGTCACTGTCCAAACTCCCTCTGTAGACGGTGCAAACTGGAGGGGGCTCATAGGATTCACCTCTTCGGGTAGGGCGTAAACTCGGGCGAGCTGTGTCCCAGCCTCTAGGTCGATGCCCACGTTAGCTGTGTTGCCCAGCCTAACAGGAATCCTTCCCTTTCTCACAACAGCTAGCGTTCGGGCAACTAGTGGATTCAGCTTCCCCTCCTTCGGGGTCCGCGGTTCAATCAGCACCTCTACGCCTTCCAGCTGTCTTGTGGTGCTAAGGGGTAGCGAGATAACTGCCTCCTTCTCAGCCAGTAAGGTTATCCTAGTGTGGCGGGGTACGGTGATCGTGGCCAGCGGCAGCTGTTCCTCTGCCATTCGCTGGAGGCTGCAGGTCCGGACCACTCGTTGAAAGGCTCGGCGGGTGGCCCTGTGTGCGGTCACCTCCTGCCATTACTTGGGTCCCCTCTTGGTGAACAGCACCAGATCCAGGTCTTTCAGGATGTTCATCCCAATAATCATGGGCGTTTCTGATCCAAAGCCTTCCTTGACCACGATTATCCCCCTCTTCCTGAGGTCCTGCCCACAGATTTCGGTGTTCATCCAGGCAATTTCTGTCACCGGAATGAGTAAATTATTGGCTGCTTTGATCTTGATGGCAGTATCAGGGTCATAGGCAACTCGCGGCTTCAGATATTCTTCATAAAACTGCTCGGAGATGGTGGATACCTGAGACCCAGTGTCCATTAGTCCTTGCACGGCAATCCCTTCCAGCAATACTTCCAGGGTGGGGCTGTTTGATGCAAGTTTGTTCCGTTGCTGGCTCTGTTTTCCTACACCCTTCTCCTTGGCCTCCCCTGCCGAGTGAGCCGCTTTGGTAGGGGCGTCTAGTTTAAACGGCGGCCGCTGTTGAGGGGCACGGCTCGCTGGTTCTGGTACATCGGACCGCAGGTGGACTTGAAAGTTCTGGGGGCAATGGTTTGCTCTATGGCGGGGGTCGCCGCATGTCCAGCACCTTCCCATAGGACAGTTGGGTTGTTGTCTCGCTTTCCTGTCCGCCTGTTGGTCTAGTGTGAGCTGTAGCACCTGTTTCTGTAACTCTGCCACCATCTGTTTCAGTTCTTCCGTGTCACTGTTCGGAGTTCTGGTACCGGATATGGACCTTCAAGCCGCGGTATAAGTCAGTGTCTCCATGACAGGTCCCCTAGAACGTTCTATCGCTTCCTGTTTAACCTCAGCGAACGTAAGGGCCGGATTTATCCGGAGTAGATCTTGCAATGCGCGGTTAAGGTACGCGTCTCTCAGCCCGGTTACTAATTGATCTCTCAGCACCAGATCACGGGAGTCTGTACTAGCTATCTGTTCTTCTTTTCTACAGGCTTGTTCAAGCAGTACTTGGAGGGCATTTGCATATTGGGGAATGTCCCCCCACTTGAGCGGAGTACGCCGGAAGAACATATAGAGCAATATCCCCGTTACCAGTCTATAACAGCAGAAGGTGTAGCATGCGTTTTTTTAACATGAGCTCCTATGGGAAACGCATGCGTTTTTGAATGGCACTAATTGTACATGCGTTTTTGCATGCGTTTTCCATAAGGCCCCTTATTAAAAAACGCATGCGTTTTTGGATATGCTCCAAAAACGCATGGGACAGTCACACATGCTTTTTGGCTATTAGGGCATGCGTTTTTTAACATGGGGGCCTATGGGTGCGTTTTTTTACATGCATTTTTGAAAACGCAGGTCTCCAAAAATGCATGTGAAAAATGGTACTGTGACCACAGCCTTAGGCTGTGGTCACAGTTGCCATGCGTTTTTTTTTAGTGATTTAACAAAACTCATGCGTTTTTTCATGTCAGCATGAGTTTTGTAAGGTGTGTGATGGCTCCCTGCATTTTTGGCTGCGTTTTTGAATCTGCACCTAAAAATAGTGCTTGTAGTATTTTTTTGAGCGTTTTGAAAAACGCATGCGTTTTGTAGAAAACGCATGCGTTTTTATAACATGGGTTCCTATGGGAAACGCATGCAAAAACGCATGTACAATTAGTACCTTTTAGTGCCATTCAAAAACGCATGCGCTTCCCATAGGAGCCCATGTTAAAAAAACGCATGCGTTTTTGGAAACGCATGCGTTTTTTTAACATGGGCTCCTATGGAAAATGCATGCGTTTTTGAATGGCACTAATTGTACATGCGTTTTTGCATGCGTTTTCCATAAGGCCCCTTATTAAAAAACGCATGCGTTTTTGGATATGCTCCAAAAACGCATGGGACAGTCACACATGCTTTTTGGCTATTAGGGCATGCGTTTTTTAACATGGGGGCCTATGGGTGCGTTTTTTACATGCGTTTTTGAAAACGCAGGTCTCCAAAAACGCATGTGAAAAATGCTACTGTGACCCCAGCCTTACTCACCAAAGGTCTCTTAAAGTTTAACGACTGTTCTAAAAGTTACAGATCATGGAGAGCTTCTTTCAGAAACACCACTGCCAGCCTAGACATCTCTGCTAGTGAAGAGATCAACCTCTTAGTTACGTGGCTAGG
This sequence comes from Allobates femoralis, assembly GCA_033576535.1. Taxonomy (NCBI): domain Eukaryota; kingdom Metazoa; phylum Chordata; class Amphibia; order Anura; family Aromobatidae; genus Allobates; species Allobates femoralis. The sequence continues at coordinate 658,871,438 of JARQOC010000003.1, read as the reverse complement.
AAACAAATCGGTAGAACTTGCAAAATGCATCAGAAATATCAGCATCAACAACCCGAGCAAACGTTTGTGCATGTTATGGGAGAGACTCGACGAGTGCAATGCCTAGGGTCACACATAAGCCCTGGATCCGTTATTTGCTTCAGGTTTTCAACTTTAGAATTCTAAATTCAAAAATTGATGCTGTTAACGGATGCTGGAGTCAAGTGTGACTGCTCTGCTATGCGTTTTTTAACAGGACCTAAAAAATGCTGCAAGCAGCATTTTTTGGGTGCAGTAAAAAAACATCCATTTTTTGGGTGAAGTAAAGAAACATTAACATTGGGCCCTATGGGAAACAGATCCGTTAAAAAAAGGCACCATCCTTTAATGGATACATTTTTGCTAGCATTTTTTGGCAAAAAATGTCAAAGTCCAAAAAATGCATACAGTTAGGGCCAGAAATATTTGGACAGTGACACAAGTTTTGTTATTTTAGCTGTTTACAAAAACATGTTCAGAAATACAATTATATATATAATATGGGCTGAAAGTGCACACTCCCAGCTGCAATATGAGAGTTTCCACATCCAAATCGGAGAAAGGGTTTAGGAATCATAGCTCTGTAATGCATAACCTCCTCTTTTTCAAGGGACCAAAAGTAATTGGACAATGGACTCTAGGGGCTGCAATTAACTCTGAAGGCGTCTCCCTCGTTAACCTGTAATCAATGAAGTAGTTAAAAGGTCAGGGGTGGATTCCAGGTGTGTGGTTTTGCATTTGGAAGCTGTTGCTGTGACCAGACAACATGCGGTCAAAGGAACTCTCAATTGAGATGAAGCAGAACATCCTGAGGCTGAAAAAAAAGAAAAAATCCATCAGAGAGATAGCAGACATGCTTGGAGTAGCAAAATCAACAGTTGGGTACATTCTGAGAAAAAAGGAATTGACTGGTGAGCTTGGGAACTCTAAAAGGCCTGGGCGTCCACGGATGACAACAGTGGTGGATGATCGCCGTATACTTTATTTGATGAAGAAGAACCCGTTCACAACATCAACTGAAGTCCAGAACACTCTCAGTGAAGTAGGTGTATCTGTCTCTAAGTCAACAGTAAAGAGAAGACTCCCTGACAGTAAATACAAAGGGTTCACATCTAGATGCAAACCATTCATCAATTCCAAAAATAGACAGGCCAGAGTTAAATTTGCTGAAAAACACCTCAAGAAGCCAGCTCAGTTCTGGAAGAGTATTCTATGGACTGATGAGACAAAGATCAACCTGTACCAGAATGATGGGAAGAAAAAAGTTTGGAGAAGAAAGGGAACGGCACATGATCCAAGGCACACCACATCCGCTGTAAAACATGGTGGAGGCAACGTGATGGCATGGGCATGCATGGCTTTCAATGGCACTGGGTCACTTGTGTTTATTGATGACATAACAGCAGACAAGAGTAGCAGGATGAATTCTGAAGTGTACCGGGATATACTTTCAGCCCAGATTCAGCCAAATGCTGCAAAGTTGATTGGACGGCGCTTCATAGTACAGATGGACAATGACCCCAAGCATACAACCAAAGCTACCCAGGAGTTCATGAGTGCAAAAAAGTAGAACATTCTGCAATGGCCAAGTCAATCACCAGATCTTAACCCAATTGAGCATGCATTTCACTTGCTCAAATCCAGACTTAAGACGGAAAGACCCACAAACAAGCAAGACCTGAAGGCTGCGGCTGTAAAGGCCTGGCAAAGCATTAAGAAGGAGGAAACCCAGCGTTTGGTGATGTCCATGGGTTCCAGACTTAAGGCAGTGATTGCCTCCAAAGGATTCGCAACAAAATATTGAAAATAAAAATATTTTGTTTGGGTTGTGTTTATTTGTCCAATTACTTTTGACCTCCTAAAATGTGGAGTGTTTGTAAAGAAATGTGTACAATTCCTACATTTTCTATCAGATATTTTTGTTCAACCCTTCAAATTAAACGTTACAATCTGCACTTGAATTCTGTTGTAGAGGTTTCATTTCAAATCCAATGTGGTGGCATGCAGAGCCCAACTCGCGAAAATTGTGTCACTGTCCAAATATTTCTGGCCCTAACTGTAGCTGCACAGGAGGCTCAAAGAACGGCCTAAGAAAAAAAGGATTTGTTATTGGATCCATGAAAAAAAACTGATGGGCATGTGTGACACTAGCCTTTGGCTCCTCAGAGATGATAGAAGAATCCCTCTTCAAAAGGTTGGAAAACTTTCCTATAATTGATAATAAGAGTTTTCACATGCTAAGAGAATTGAGCGACGTCTTAGTAGAACTCCAAGTCGCCAAGACTGAAGGAGACCTGCCAGGCCTCGCGTCCTTAGACACAGGGAGAGGCATCAAACCCATATTGAAGAAACTACCTTACAGTTTGCAAGAGAAATGGTTGAACCCGGGTTCAGAATACAAACAGCGTCACAACGTGGTGTTCCCTTCACTCCACATCTTTGTCGATTCTGTGTGCCAGCAGGTCAAGATTCATAATCTGGAAAAGAAAACAAGCTTTCCTGCTTTATTGGGTCCCAACCGATTTCTCAATTTAGAATGAATGAGTCCAAAGGAAGAGAATATTCTTTCAACGCCTGCAGAAGAAGCTACTGCTGTTAAAAGTGAAATCATTACTTGAACAGTCTCTAAATCCAAGTGTTTAAGTGACTTCCACCAGTTTACTGGTGTGACCTTCCTTAAAATATCTTCAGCAAACATATATTTCTTGAATGGTTCCCCCTTAGCTCTGAAGTTTATTATAGTTGGCATTAAAGATGGATGATTGCTGGATACCCATGGCATAGCTAACTCCTCTTCCTCAGCACTTAGGTTTTGACCCTGATATTGGATATTGACAATATTTGCCAAAAAATTAGCTGGAGTCAGTGCTTGTCCCATTCGTTTGTTTACTGCTTGTAATTTAATTCTGTCCATGTGTAGTTCTGTATTTAAGTGTTCACTCAGTTCCTTCCAAATTTCAACAGCATCCGCAATAAAACAGCTATTTTTCTGTATTTTGTTTAAAGCTTGAGAGATGGGTTTTAGGAAGCTCAGCATATGTTCAACATTTCTCTTAAGCCCAATGTTGAGGATTTTGGCCATGACAGTGCCATCTATTTTATCTCGATTTTCTTCACAAAGTATCATCAGAATAGGCCAGTTTTTGATATACTGCTCAAAACAGTCCACCACAGAGTTCCATCTAACATCTTGTGGGAGCATTAGCTTGGTTCCACCCATCCTTTTCAGAGCTGCTGCAGCAAAATGATTATTATGGAAGTATTTAGCAATTTCAACAACATTAGCCTTAATTTCTGGAACACTTAAGTCTTTGGCTAAGAGGTGCAGCAAATGAGCACTGCAACCATATGTTATTAGCAGCTTTGTATTCCCTCCCTGCTCTTCTAAATCTCTTCTCATCTTGGATACGTTTGCAGCATTGTCAGTGACCAAACTGCGTACTAGACATTTGAATTTTTGTTCACATGTCGTTATAGCTTTTACTGCCACTTCTTGTAAGTATTCTGCTGTGTGTGCATTATCAGATGTTTGTGCAAGGAAGACTTTATCTTCTTCTGTTGTTATACAAGCACATACAATAGGATCATTGTGGACATTACTCCACCCATCAATACTTAGGTTAACAATTTTACCCTCCAGAGCTGTTGCACATTGCTCCATTTCTCTGTCATACACTTGATCCAGCAGTTTCCCTGTATTATCAGCTCTGTTGGGTGGACTGTATCCTGGTCTCAGTGACTGAACCATATTAATGAAATATGGGTTCTCAGTCAGACGGAAAGAAGAGTTCGTTGCATAAATAAACTGGGCAATTTTTTCATCAATCAACTCTTTCTAATCTGCTAGTTCTTATCACAAACCTATCTATGGTGGTTCCAGGAGGTAAAGGTTTTTTTCTTCCTTTTGGGTGATGGTGATATGTGGCTGTGGGTGTCTGATGATGATTCTGCTGCTAATGAAGCACTATCCTGGATGGATAACTCTGAAACTGTAGAACAGGATGATGGTGATCTTGGAGGTGGATAGTTTCCACAATCCATGAATTCCCCTAAACAAAAAAAGTCAATGCTGTTATTTTATTGTTTATTATACAATTTCTGCTTATTGTACACAACACATCACTGCCCCTTTTCTTCATAACTGTACCAAATGACAGTAACATACAGTAATAATAAGAAATATAATTTTTCTCACACATGACAGTTCAGTTTTTAGAAATAGGATTCAATAAAAATGTTTACCAACCTGAAAATCCTGCCTGTTCAGAAGTGTTTCTTTGGTCATCTTCATCACCGCACTTCTCATGATGTTGCCTCATTCGCGCCACCAGGCCTTGCATCTCTTTGTTGCATCGTTTGCATTTTGCACGCATGCCTGCCTTACCGATAGGCGAAGGAGCTTCATTAAAATATTCCCAAACTGGGTCTCTTTTACGGCCTGCTGCCATTATAAGGAAAGAATGTAATAAACCTCAGATCGTACACACAAACAGATCCAGACTTGTCTGTCTGTGGCTATGCTGCAGTATTGTGCTCAAAGTTTCACTTTCATTTTCTTGTCTGCTTGCCCTTCCTCCTCCTCACACTTAGATTCACATTCTTCTTGTGTTGTGCAGATCTATTCCACTCCAAACAATCAGAAACATATTGTCTAACTTCTTGGACTTGGCACTGAAGGGGTTGATTCTGTATTCATAGGTTTGTAGAACAATAGGATTAAGGTCTTTTTCTCAACTATGTTCATGTTCTAACATTTTTGCCGTGAAGAAGAGGCTGGGACCTCTGCAGAGTCAAATTCAGTTTTGAGAACTGCATAAGTAAAGCGAGCGTCTGTGATAATATAGGAGAGAAACTGCCCACTAATCCTACAGAAACCTCTGGAAGAGCATGGCATTGTGAATGTTACACATATACAGCCTTTATTCTACTGAGTTAAACAACTCAGCTTTATCTTATGATGGAAGAACCTTTGGATGGTAAAATATTTTCCTCAAAAAGCAGTTTATTGAAAAAAATCTGATTTAATTAAAAAAAATCCGATTTAAATAAAAAAAATCCGATTTTTTTGATTTTTAAAAAAAAAACATTAATTTTTATCCACCCTGCTATCCACTATAAATAGTCTATACGACCCACTCAGATTCGCTCCACCAGTGATTATCCAAGGTAAGCCCTTGCTACGAGAGTCAATTGTAGACTCAATTGATTGGGACACCCCACTTTTTCCTGGGAAAGACGTTTTGTGGGTGAACTGGAGGGACTCTTTAAAGATGTTATCTGACCTGCATATACTCAGGCCGTACACATATATCTCCTTAGAGAAAGTTCTCTCTAGGAAGCTGTGTGTATTTAATGACAACACCTGCCTAGTCAGGCCTGCACTCCTGTATCAACCAGTACCCACTGTTCATGAGACTCTCATAACCTTTATGGCAATGGTAGTAGCCATTATGAACGCTATACTGCTGGTTCCCATATCCAATGATCCTGGTGACCCATCTATGCTCACTCATTCCACTCTCTTCACCCTACTCACCCAGAAGTTTACTGTGAGCATGCCAACTTCCAGAAAGTTTACTACTAAAGACTTGTACAAATCCCAATGGAAGAGAGTTCAAAATGGACAGGTCAGGAAGGTGGAAATCAAGACCACAAAGCACAGTGGAAACCTGATTTTTATACTTGTTTCTGAACTTATTCTATTGCTCTACTTGAAGTTCATGTGGGATCCCCCAGATACCAGATGAGGAGCGCCATGCCTTTTATAGAAAAACGCATATAATCTGTTTTACCATGCTCTGCTAAATTTTAGGTATTGACAGCATTGAGTTACTGCCTGTGATAAAGCTGGATTTCAGTTGCTGTTCAGTGATAACGTATCCAACATACGCTATCTGTTAACAATGTTCTTTTACTAAATTGGTTGCAGTACAGTCAAATTTTTCCTCCTCAAGACTCCCATAGTTTCCCATCAGCCCTTGCACTAGCCTCACCCCTTCTTCTTCAGTAGCCATTATAGCCTCATAGACGCTGACATACTGGTATCTCTAGATTTCAGCTCATATGTTTCCTTTTACATAGCACAGTCTTTGAATTATGATCCCCTAGAACCCACCAAATTGCATAATGTAGTTAGTCTGTTCTACATGTTTATCATTAACTAGTTTTCTGCCATTATAGCTATTGTGTATTCTCCATGTTGTACAATTACACTGCGTGTCCTGTAACAAATGTAATGCTGTGTATGTTACATATGCTATATGTTGTACTGAGCATTTTATTTGTTTCTTGTAGTTTTACACTATAAGAGTTGAAAAGGACCCCCTGCGTTCAAGTCAATGCATCGATGGGAAAAAATCTATCTGTTGGTCAACTCGTTCTTCTGATGTAGAGAGTGAGTGGGCCAGAACAGCATACCCTATCTTAAGAGCATCCTATATAACTGTTCTGTTCTTATTCATGCATTCCAACTTAACATTCCTATTATATACATTCTTATCGCACTATATATTACATATCATTAACATGCTTGGATCTTCGGGAGCAGGAATCACACCACCTTTTTACATATGTAAAAATATGTCATGGACATGTGACCATGATTATTTTCTCCTTCTAAACAGAGTATCTTCTGACTGGCTGGTAATCAGAAGATACATCACATGCTCTCAATGCATCTCTATAAGAGCCATAAAGAAGCAAGAACAAGCCCTAATGGAAATGTATTGAGTTTGTGACTTCTGGCACACTTCATGAAACACTGGAGCTGCCAACAGGTCACAAATCCCTGTAGACGGACCAGAGCAGAGGCTATAGAAGATGAAACAATTGGTTGGTGAGTATACTGCAAGGGGCAGGGGACATACATTTAAAGCACCATTCCAGTGGTGCAATAAAAAGAACACTGGAGTGGTGCTTTAATTCACATAATATTATCTATGTTCACTGAGCCCTCCAGGAAAAATCAGCTCATGCAAAATATACATGGATAAAGAAGCTGTTCCCTTATAGACTGCAATTTGTAAATCCATTTGTGCTTTGAAGTTGTGTCACCATTTCTTACCCAGAGGGACTGTAGATTATTTTTTGCCCATCTGCCAGTGAAGTGAAGTTGTAGCCCCAAGGCACTTAGGAATTCCTAATGAATTATAAGCTACATGCAAACTGTTCCCAAACCTTGAAGGATACAATAAAGTATAGGACACTTTGCACCTGCTAGTCAGCTGAAGAAACAGTGCACTTGATGCCCTGCCAGACTAAATGAGCACTTCCACTGAGCTGCATACCAATCTGCATAGTTAAGCCTCAAGGTGCAGAGAAAACCCAGCATATGTGGAGTGTAATTAACATTTTCTCTATGTTGGCAAGTACAGAGATCCTCATAAGTGTTAGCTTTTCAGACAAGTCTGGCTGAGAAATAGTTACTGCCAATGAGAAGGCTGTAGCCGAGAAGTAAAATCTGCATTCAGATACAAAATAGGTGGCTTTAGTACTCAAACATACTGTATTTTTCGCAAGGCATCTGAGCATAAACTGGTTGAAAATCATTTGCAAAAATCTCAGAGAATCAGTGCTTTTAACTATATCTGGAATCGTTATCCATGCATTAAAGATCCAGACAAGATGCAGTAAGCATGAATAATTTCTCTTTATGTTACTCTTTAAGATGGGGCTTAATGTGTGCTGAGATTATTATCATTCTGGTTTTCCAGTTCATACAGAGTGTGAACCCATTATAAAAACACAAACTGTAATACATAGCACACAGAGTGTTCTTTACCGGTATTTATGTAAACCTAGTGATGGCACTTAATGCAGAAGTTGTTACTATGAAATCCCCCCCTCCTAACGAATATTGATGGAATACTGCTCTGATGTAGAGTCTATAAATATTACTTTCATAATCTTGATTTTTGGGGAACTGAACAATGAATTGGTAAAACAGTATAGATTATTAGGACTGTACTAAAATTAACCACACATTGGGATTAGAATCTGTATGGACTCATTTTAACGTGATTGATTTCTATGAATCCATTAAATGAAGGCCATCGTGATAGCTTCTATCTCAGGAGCAGTAATAATAGAAATCCAACAGTGCAATGTATAAGTCACCTATTAAAGTGGAAGGATTGTACAAATGTATTGTAAATTTTCATGGTGAATTATGTTATCTGATATTCTATTCCTTGAAAACCTTGAAAAGACGTGAGAGAACAGAATCCATTTTGTAACTGTGGTCTCCATATTGTCCTAAATTTGTGATTGCATGGAGGATCAAGTAACACTAATGGGCGGGAAAGGTTAACATTTTTGTTCATGCCCCTACTGTTCGTATTGGCTATTAGGTTGGAACCAACTTTTTCTTTGTCTGCTACACTATTTAAAACTATTTGCATGAGTAAACCACACATGGCCGTGCTATGATTTCCTGAAATCTTATTAATTTGGTACCCAAATAGCATAGAATGAGTGTATTTCATTCAGAGAATTTGGTGCTGAAACCCGGGACAGACGCGCATTATATCATTCAGATCTCGAGTGAGAAAAAGCAGGTGTAAAAAGCTTCAGCATCAGGTAAGAAAATTATACTTACAATCTTGCCTTACTTTTTCTGTGTGTTTGGTCTATCTCCATTCCAGGTGAGCTTTTTGTATTAAATAGCCGGGTCCAAGAACATATCTATGTCTTCATGACCTGTGTGCATGTGATGGGACTATTATGAGTGTGTAGTACTAGTACTTAGAAGATTGATAAAGTTGCTGTGTCTGTTGAGGAGGATCAACTCAACTAGAGGGGTGTCTTGAAGTCTTTTTACCGGGTTTTTCTAGGGCTTTAAGTGGCTTTGGTGATTTACATATAATATTTTTATAAAGATTATAGATCCTTGTCTATGGTGACTACCTAAAAGTGAAATGTGTACTAGCACTGATAAAAGCTTTAAAGGGGACCTGTCAGGTGGTTTATGCCTCATGTCACTGTCTGCACCTGCAGCTTCATAGTACTATTCTAATCATCCCTGTCTAAGCTCATAGTGTAATGTGAAAGGTGAAAAAAAGCATGCATACACTTACATTTTCTTATGGAAATGAGGCAGTCAGTCTACATCTTGGAGACCATAGTCTATCTGGCAGGTTAATGTTTAACATTTCAGTCGAATGTCAGAACATGCTGCAAGACCTGATTTGATGTCAGAACCATGTAACTATAATAGGCGGAGCTAAGTCTTCATAGCATATAATGATTTGGCTTGCTTAGCTCTGCCCACTATGGTCACATGATCGTTACATCACACAGGTCCTTATGACAAGAGAAGTTAATAGTGAGTTAACTATTAACCTGCCAAATAGACTACAGTCTTCAAGATGTACTCTCAAGACTGCCTCATTTAGATAGGAAAATGTAAGTGTATAAATCCTCTTTTTTCACCTTTAGCATTACACTATGAGCTCAGACAGGACTGGTTAAACAGGTATTATGAAGCTGCAGGTACAGACAGTGATAGCTGGGAGGACAAATACGACCTGACAGGCTCCCTTTAAAAGTGTTATATCTGAGGGTGCTTGTGGGACAAATATGAATGAGTGCCATAGTAAAGAGATACAGGATACCACAGAAAAGACAGCAAAGAGGAGAGTGTTCAGATAATGTGAAGGCAAAAATGCTACATTGTAAAAGAAGGTTGAAAAAAAGGCTGCTATTCCCCCAGATAGAAAGTCTGGCCTGTATCAGGTACAATAGCTGTTCAATCATGGTGAACACATAGAGCATTGAAACAGTGTGAATAAGGAAGGAGAAGGACGTGTGAAGATAGCATATGTTGTATGAATGTTGGACAATGTACTGGATGAACTTAAACAGAATCATTGGTACTTTCTATCTACAATGAATTAGAAGCGCGCTTCATGTGATGCGATTGGAAATAGTGTGAAGTTTCCAACTCCGGCATTTACATGCCGGTGTTTGACTGTGCTATGGCTTCCACAATCCATAGGATTGTATTGTCAGCGATAAGGCAGCTTTATCTTTATGGTAACTTTGTGTGTAATGCGGCCAGATTCTATCTTTTTAACGGAACCCCCCTGAACGGAAGCATAGCGGTAATGTGACATTTGCCTTACTGTATTATCCGTGCAGGTAGCGAATAGTAACATGTTTACACTCGTTCATCAATTGCCCCTACCATACTCTAACAAAGAACCATCTAGTAGCTAGAGGATACACTACCTCCCCCACATCTGTAAACATGTGGTGAGTAGAGATGAACAAATATTTTGAAATTCAGGTTCAGCTTTGTTCGGCAAATGGGTACATGTTTGCCGAATAGAGCAGCAAACAGTTTGCCGAACTTGCAAACCACATTGAGATCAATGGGAAGCAAAATCAAGGGCCTAGAAAACACATTCAAGGGGGGCCTAAAAGCTGTCAAATACAACTCAAACTGTTTTCCAGTGGAGCCCCGCTGTTTTGGCACAGACATTAGCTTTAGGGATGAGTGAGCATGCTCACCGATACTCGATGCTCACTCGAGCATCATGGTACTCGCGATGCTCGGCGAGCACCGAGTGTCGGCGAGATGCTCAGGCTCATGCTCAGGTCCACCTCCCTGCATATTGGTGTACTTTACAGAGCCAGCCCACATGCAGGGATTGGCTGCCACACACTGTAATGCCAGAGCCATGTTGGTTGTGGCATTACAGTGATTGGCTGGCCGCACAGAGTCATTAGGTCTATATAAGACATGACCGTGCTGTGCTTGTCACTCTGCTCCACATTGCCAGCTAGTGTAGGGAGAGTTGCTGCAGAGTGAGGGAAAGATTTTGGGTCTTTTAGGTAGTGTAGGTGCTGGGATACAAAATCCACCAAAACAACAGTCCTTTTGAGGACTAATCTAGCTGTATACAGGCAAGCAGGGTATATAGCACACTTAGGTGCACCACAAGATGCTGTATACCAGTCAGCACATCTGGGGCTGGTGTACAGGCTTCTAATATCTATCTCCATCAAAACAACAGTCCTTCTAAGGATTAATTTAGCTGTATAAAGGCAGGAGGGGTATATAGCACACTACGGTCTACCACAAGAGGCTGTATTTCAGTCAGCACATCTGGGCTGGTGTACAGGCTTCTAATATCTATCTCCATCAAAACAACAGTCCTTTTTATGATTAATTTAGCTGTATATAGGCAGACAGGGTATATAGCACACTACGGTGTACCACAAGTGACTGTGTACTAGTCAGCACATCTGGGGCTGGTGTACAGAATTCTAATATCTATCTCCATCAACAGTCCTTTTTAGGATTAATTTAGCTGTATACAGGCAGAAAGAGTATATAGCACACTGCGGTGTAGCATAACTGGCTGTATGCCAGTCACATCTGGTGCTGGTGTATCAGGTTTCTAATATCCATCTAAACAGTCCTTTTGAGGATTAATCTAGCTGTATACAGGCAGGCAGGGTATGTAGCAGACTGCAGTGTGCAAACTCCTTTTTAGGATTAATGTAGCTGTATACAGACCAGGATATATAGCAGATTGTAGTTTAGATTCCTTTTCAGGATTAAAATAGCTGTATACAGGCAGGGTATATAGCAGACTGCAGTGTATATTCCTTTTCAGGATTAATGTACCTGTATACAGGCAGGGTATATAGCAGACTGCGATGTATATTCCTTTTCAGGATTAATTTAGCTGTATATAGGCAGGATATATAGCAGACTGCAGTGTATATTCCTTTTCAGGATTAATGTACCTGTATACAGGCAGGGTATATAGCAGACTGCGGTGTGTATATTCCTTTTCAGGATTAATGTAGCTCTATACAGGCAGGGTATATAGCAGACTGTGGTGTATATTACTTTTTAGGATTAATGTAGCTGTATACAGGCAGGGTATATAACAGACTGCAGTGTATATTCCTTTTCAGGAAACTATTAAACCCAGACCAGTGTCAAAAGGTTGTTGGTTGGATAGTGGATAATGCTTCCAGTCAGTTTGCCACCACCACAACCACCCTGTCTTCCACACGGCCTAGTCTCAGTAGCCGTGAGTCTGGACAGCATATTCCTCACCCACTCTATGGAGGGTTGCCAAAAATTGGTAAGCACTCCGATGACCTTTGGGAAAGACGTGGAGGGCAGCCTCATAAAAACAACATTCCCGTTACAAAGGAGCGGGTCTCCTATACTTGTAATGCCCATGCACTAATTATGGACTGTGAAACATTTACTCCTCGGGGGTATACATGAAAATACTGTATGCCTTTTTTTGTTACGGGCATCATAAACACGCGTTAAAAATATTATGTGGGTGTTGCATCATGTACCACGGTCAATGTGGTGATATTGTGGTGGAGGATGAGGAGAAGTAGGAGGACTAGAGCAAATAGCCAAAATCAGGAAGCGTATACCCATGTGTGGGGGTGAAGAGGAGCATAGAAATATACCTCACCAAAAAAGACATTGGCTTTGATTTTATATTACGCTACTTTCATTTGGTGGTGTTGAAAAGTCTGGTCCAATCCAGCCCTTATTCATTTTGACAAGAGACAGCTTATCAGCATTTTCAGTTGACAGATGGGTGCGCTTATCAGTAATAATTCCCCCTGTGGCACTAAAAACCCGCTCTAACAAAAGATAAGCGGCAGGGCAGGCGAGGACTTCCAAGACGTAGAGAGCCAGTTCATGCCACATGTCCAGCTTGGATACCCAATAATTATAAGGCACAGAGGAATCACGGAGGAACGAAGATGGACATGATTTGAGCAACACCCTTGGTTAAAAGCTGGTTTGAGCCGTAACAAATGCCTCTAGTGCCCAGGTTTCTTGTTTACTTGATATTGATACTGGAATCACGGAGGACATTGGTACGGTCAGCAAGGTACTCCTTCATCATCTTCCCAAACTTTGCACACCTTATGAGAGTACACCGCGCCTCAGGGCCTATGCCATGGGATGGGATGAAAAAACTTTCCCAGAACTTTGACAGTGTTCTACTGGCTTTGCTGGATTGGAGTTGTGTCTCTCTTGCCTGTACTCCTTCGTTGTCCACTGAACTGTGACCTCTGCTGCCAGCATTTTCAGAAGGGAATTTTTTTAATAATTCCACAACAAGGGCCTTCTGGTACTGCCCCATTTTTGTAGACCTCTCTGCCTCGAGAATAAGAGATATAAAGTTCTCCTTGTAGTGGTCTAAAAGTGTCATCAACAAGTAATCAGTGTCACCCAAAATTTTGATAACACAAGGGTCACGGGACAGGCAGCGTAACATAAAGTCAGCCATGTGCACAAAACTGGTAACAGGCAAGACTTCCGTGTCCTCACCAAGAGGACAACTGACTCTCTTCCTCCTCCTCTTTCCTGTCCTCTGGCCATCCACGCTGAATAGACAATATGGCTAGGGTCACATTTCCGTTTTTTTTGTAAAATCCTGATCCGGTTTTGAGCTTTTAAAAAGCTCAAAACCGGACCAGGAAACGCTCCTGATAGGAGCCTATGCAAAACACCGGATGGCTTCACAAGCCATCCGGTGGCCGGATCCGGCACTGCTGCCTGCGTTTAAAATCATGCAGGCAGCAGTTTTCGCAGCGTTTGCCGGGACCGCACTGCGGTCACCGGATGGCTCAGGATGTGTAATCCTGAGCCATCCGGTAACTGCATAGGTTGCGGTTCCCGGCTATTGACGGGACCCGCAACCGTAATAAAGAGTGAAATTGCTGACCTAAATGATTGTTTGAGGTCTGTAGGGGGGCTTAGACCCCCCTACAGACCGGCCGCCCACTTCTATAGTGTTCTTGTACAATGTCTCAATGGGCACGGGCTCTTCGGTAGAGATGGGCGAGTCCGAAAAGACTCGGAATCGCAAGACCCCAACGAGTCCGAGTCAAGGACTCGGGACTCGTTGCGAGTCCAGCGAGTCCAATGTTAATGAATAGGGACCCGAGTAATAGCGAATAATGACATTTACAACTCGCTGATGTGTCTCTGAAAGTGTGCGAGTCCAAACTCGCTGGTTTTTCTCTTATTTTGAGGCTTGTAGCCGATGATGCGAGGGAAGGGATTCTCCAGCACACACCATGCTTTAAGGAAACAGGAAGCGAGTCGCGCTGACAGGCGCACACACAGAGCAATCCATTCATCAGTGCAATCATGGCAGCAGGACGTGGCACGGTGAACACACTGCGTCTTATTGCACTTGTGGAGGCTCGTCCATTTCTATGGCTCCCTACAGAACCTGACTATGGGGATACGACCCAAATTAATACAGCCTGGAGAGAGATCGCCCAAGAGATGTTCCCTGCGTTCCATCGGAGTGACCATGAGGAACAGAGCAATCTAAGTAAGTTAAATGAGTTTACACGTTATATATTGCATTTACTGTATATATACTCGTGTATAAGCCGACCCGTGTATAAGCCGACCCCCCTATTTTTGCCCCGAAAAACTATGAAAACATATTCACCGCCATCCTGGTATACAGCGGCTATCACTGGTAGACAGCCCCCCAGCAGAGTATACACCTCCCCCTGCAGAGTATACAGGCCCCCAGATGGGTATACATCCCCCCATATTGTGGTATACAGGCAGGGGCGGACTGGCCCAGGTGCCACGGGTCATGCGGCTGCAGGAGCATGAATAATCCGCATGTCCCTGAAGCAGCAGGCGGAAACGGAAGCTCCTGGGCGCGCGATGACGTCATCAGCACGCGGCTGCGTCCGGGAGTGAGCGTCTGTGAGTGGCGTGCGGCTGCGACTGTTAGCGAGCGGCTGTGAGGAGCGCGAGGCTGCGGCTGGGAGCGAGCCATAGGAGAATGCGGGAGCTGCGGTGACTGTGAGGCGGCCGCCAGTCATCACCCCCCCCCCCACCCCCCGTCCTCACCTGTGTCGGGCCGGTGAGGGAGGGTTGCGACCCAAACTGTAGGGTGCCAGTCAGTCCCTGTATACAGGGCCCTCAGTGTGTGTACAGGCCCCCCCAGCAGTGGGTATACAGGGCCCCCAGCAGTGGGTAGACAGTGGCCCAGTGGGTTTACAGGGCCCCCAGCAGTGGGAATACAGGGCCCCCATAGCAGGGTATACAGGATCCTGAATGTGTTATCATGCTCCACCGCATAGTTGCCTATATTTGGATGGGGTCACAACAGTACAATGAGTTTAATGTCTGATCCTCCTGGCTCTTTCGGCCAATGGGTTGGGTGTATATAAATACCACTAATGACCAGAGTCTGGTGCCCGCACTATTACATTCTCTATGCGTTGACATGTGTCCTGCCTCATTTGTGATTGTGGCCACGTGAGCTCAATGTCCGTAATGCTGTTGATGATGTTCCACACTGTCGTGTCACTGTGCCTTGTATACACATTACACACACAAAATGAATAAAATGTTATTGTTGATTTGTACACATACTTTTGTTGTTTCAAATATTACACATCTCTAAACCCGGTTTCAAATCATTTCACAGTTGACCATCTTAAAAAACGGTGGAGGAGCTGCCGGGACCAGCATAAGAAGCAGTACCGGCAGTACTCAGAGAGACAACCGGGAGCCGCTCCATTGCTCAACCACTACCACTTTTATGACCGGCTGTCCTTCCTTCACCCGGTGGCCCGTATGCCAAGGTATGTGTCTGCAGCACTGTTGTGTACATTTAGTGTTATTTATTAATATATACATTAGGTTCCATTTCGGCTCTGTGGGTAGCAGAGTATACACGTGGCTCTGTGGGTAGCAGAGTATACAGGCGGGTCTGTGGGTAGCAGAGTATACAGGCGGGTCTGTGGGTAGCAAGATATACAGGCGGGTCTGAGGTAGCAGAGTATACAGGCGGGTCTGAGGTAGCAGAGTATACAGGCGTCTCTGTGGGTAGCAGAGTATACAGGCGGGTCTGAGGTAGCAGAGTATAAAGACGGCTCTGTGGGTAGCAGAGTATACAGGCGGGTCTGTGGGTAGCAGAGTATACAGGCGGGTCTGAGGTAGCAGAGTATAAAGACGGCTCTGTGGGTAGCAGAGTATACAGGCGGGTCTGTGGGTAGCAGAGTATACAGGCGGGTCTGTGGGTAGCAGAGTATACAGGCGGGTCTGTGGGTAGCAGAGTATACAGGCGGGTCTGTGGGTAGCAGAGTATACAGGCGGGTCTGTGGGTAGCAGAGTATACAGGCGGGTCTGTGGGTAGCAGAGTATACAGGCGGGTCTGTGGGTAGCAGAGTATACAGGCGGGTCTGTGGGTAGCAGAGTATACAGGCGGTTCTGAGGTAGCAGAGTATACAGGCGGGTCTGTGGGTAGCAGAGTATACAGGCGGGTCTGTGGGTAGCAGAGTATACAGGCGGCTCAGTGGGTAGCAGAGTATATAGGTGATGAGAATAGGGTTAATAGATGGTGCTACAGTGTTGGGGCGTGCTAGAGGGAGCAGAGATCCGATTACTGCCATCATTACTGACCTTATTAAAGATAGCGGCCGCAGCTAAATGACATCATGGCAAAGGTAAACATGGGGTGTGGTTAGCTGCAGGAGGTTAGTGAGAGGTGTGGGTTGTTTGGCAGAGGGCGTGGTGTGGGCGTGGTGAGCGCGGCTCCCGCGTCAGATACGCTGCGAGCGCGGAACCGCGGCACATCTCCAGGAGCAGAGGACGTGTCCGGTACGTCCGTAGCCCCCGGCCTCCCCGTTGTCCGCACACACAGCGCCGCTGTGACCTCTGCAGTGTCACAGGCCCCGGCGGGCGGCTGTCATCTCCTCCTGACACTGACCTCCTCCTGATTTGATTGTCTGTGTTGTCCCCCCCCCGCTGTCAGCATCAGTGATCTGCTAAGACCTGTGGGTGCACAGACGGGGGAAGTACAAATGCCAGCATGCCGGGGCGGATTGGGCGCTGTGAGGGGCGCAGGTCTTGCTGTGAGCGGAGGGCGCGAGGCCGCTCGAGAAAACGCTATAGCGGCTGTGTGAGTTAAGCGTCTGCGGCTCGCGAAGGCGCATACGCGTCTCCGCTCGCAGTGACGCTAAGGAGTTTGGGATTCGGCTACAGTGCCGGAATTTCAAACTCCCGATTATATAAATATATTATATATATATATATATATTGTATACCTTTCAACCCCTTCCCTGCTTTATATAGATGATATAAGCTAAAAGTTTTGTGAATTAAGTATGTCAAGTTAAAAGTGAAGTCAGGGGGACTTTTTTTTTTCATGTGAACCATTGGTGTTATTGATCGTCTAGATTAGATGGGATGGGGGGGGGGTGGGTGGTAATCAGGGGGTGAAAAATTATGTATTAGTATGGAATTAGCAAAGAAAGTCACGTATTCCTTTATGTTATGTACAGTTGGTTATTATTTCATAATAATAACAAATATCTGATTAAGAATACACAGATACACAGAGTCTAAAAAGCGTGCAACTTAATGTTTGACCTATGTTTTTGTTTCCAAATGCAATGCATTCACCAAATTTTTTTTTACTTTACCCACAGAGAAGCTTACTACAGAGGGCGGCGTGCTGCTAATCCTCCACCTCCAAACAGAAGGCGGCGTGGAGTAAACCCACCACACCACCACCACGGCCGGCGCCACCACCACCACCGCCGTCGTCGCCGCCACCACCACCACCAGCATCGCCGCCAGCAGCGCCAGGGCCAGCACCACCACCGCCGCCACCAGCGGCCGTGCCAGCACCACCACCGCCGGCACCAGCGGCAGGGCCATCAACACCACCACCGCCGTCCCCGCCACCACCACCACCACCACCGCCACCAGCGGCAGGGTCCGCACCACCACCGCCCCCACCAGCGGCAGGGCCAGCACCACCACCGCCACCACCAGCGGCATGGCCAGCACCACCACCGCCACCACCAGCGGCAGGGCCAGCACCACCACCGACGCCACCAGCGGCAGGCCCAGCTTATGGTCCGATCCCGGGGTCAGCACATTTAAGTGTGCAACAGAGTAATGCTGACTTTGCCCGCAGTATTATACCATTCATGGATAATATTCCATTTGACAGGCTACTGCGGGCAAGGTCAGCATTACAGATAGTGCTGGAAGCCTGTCAGCCAAATAACGACCCCGGTGATGTGTTCCAATATTTGGATGGGTGGAAAATAAACTCTAACAGCCTAGGCAGGCCCACAACACGGGACAGCCATGTCCCACCCCACAGGGCTTTGCCTCACTGCCAGTGGCCAGCTAACAGGGACCTACCACCGTTCCCTACACCTGTTCAGAGGATCCACCCTGAAGGGTTCGGCCAGGCCATACGTGGGGCCCTTGACCTTTTGCAGGACGGACAGCCCACCTACCAGGACCTGTAGGGCTCCATTTGTTGTTGTTCTTGTTGTTACTACAATTTTAAAAGGTAGTATTTTTTGGAATGTCCAAACAGTGCTGCCATTTTTTTTTTTTAAACACAGTTTTAAAAACCAGCTTTGTGTCTGTATTTTTTCAAGGAATGAATGTGGAGTTATTTTTGTGGTTGGGCTTCAAGTCATCATAATTATTATAATTATTTATTTATATAGCGCCCATAGGTTCCATGGCGCTTTACATGAGGAAAAGGTAGAGAAGGACAAGTACAATAAACATAGACAATAAGGTCATATAGGTACAATAGTAGAGGACCCTGTACGCGTGGGCTCACATTCTACGAGGGGTGGGTGGGGGTACAATAGGGTGGGGAAGGTGTCGGTCGTGGGGCGTGTAGCGGGGTCTCATGGCAGGTTGTAGGCCTGTCGGAAGAGGTGAGTCTTTAGAAGTATCTTTAAGGTTCAGAGGGTAGGCGACTGACTGATGAGGTGGGGCAGGGAGTTCCATAGCATGGCGGATTACCGGGAGAAATCCTGTATGCGGTTGTGGGAAGAGGAGATGAGGGTGGACTGTAGGACAAGTTCTTGGGATGAACGCAGGTTGCGTGAGGGATGGTATCGGGAGATCAGGTCGGAGATGTATGGTGGGGATAGGTTGTGTAAGGCTTTGAATGTCATGGTCAGTGTTTTAAAGTGAGCTCTCTGTGGGCCGGAGGGGCCAGTGAACGGCTTGGCAGAGGGGGTAGGCAGGGGAGTAGCGTGAGGACAGATGTATTAGTCGGGCAGCAGAGTTTAGTATAGATTGGAGAGGTGCAAGAGAGTTGGCAGGGAGACCTATGCGAAGGAGGTTGCAGTAGTCAAGGCGGGAGATGATGAGGGCATTTATGAGTGTTTCAGCAGTGTCAGGATTGAGGAACGACCGAATTGGTTAAATATTTTTGAGTTGGAGTCACAGGGACTTGGTTAGGGACTACAGGTGGGGCTTGAAGGAGAGGGAGGAGTCAAGGATTACCCCGAGACATTTGGCGTGGGGGACAGGGGAGAGAGCATCATTAGCAAGTACTTTACGGCCCGCATGGCGCATGAAGTCACCTTGGTTACTAAGTGTCAAATCATGACTCCACATACAACTGTTGCTGACAAACAGTGCCTGTGTTTGGGGGGTTACTTTCTGCCTCGCTATGGCAACAAGACTATGAACACACATGTGAGAGGCTGGGACGTCTACATGCTACACATCGCGTCTACGCGTTTTGTATGGAGCGTACAGTGGGACCCTTCAACAGGCTCCAGCAGGATGATAGTCCAAGCAACGCCCACGATGCAGGCATAGGATTGGTGCCTGGAAAAATTAGCCCAATGGGCTGTTTCCCATTTTTGGTATAAATGTAGGCCTAAGGGCCATAAAAAGCTTGTTAGCCAGGGTGTCTCCCAAAGCATGATAAGCTTGTTAGCCTGGGTGGCTCCAAAAATTAGCCCAAGGGGCTGTATCCCATTTTTGGTATAAATGTAGGCCTAAGGGCCATAAAAAGCTTGTTAGCCAGGGTGTCTCCCAAAGCATGATAAGCTTGTTAGCCTGTGTGGCTCAAAAAATTAGCCAAGGGGCTGTTTCCCATTTTTGGTATAAATGTAGGCCTAAGGGCCATAAAAAGCTTGTTAGCCAGGGTGTCTCCCAAAGCATGATAAGCTTGTTAGCCTGGGTGGCTCCAAAAATTAGCCCAAGGGGCTGTATCCCATTTTTGGTATAAATGTAGGCCTAAGGGCCATAAAAAGCTTGTTAGCCAGGGTGTCTCCCAAAGCATGATAAGCTTGTTAGCCAGGTGTCTCCCAAAGCATGATAAGCTTGTTAGCCTGTGTGGCTCAAAAAATTAGCCCAAGGGGCTGTTTCCCATTTTTGGTATAAATGTAGGCCTAAGGGCCATAAAAAGCTTGTTAGCCAGGGTGTCTCCCAAAGCATGATAAGCTTGTTAGCCTGGGTGGCTCCAAAAATTAGCCCAAGGGGCTGTATCCCATTTTTGGTATAAATGTAGGCCTAAGGGCCATAAAAAGCTTGTTAGCCAGGGTGTCTCCCAAAGCATGATAAGCTTGTTAGCCTTTGTGGCTTAAAAAATTAGCCCAAAGGGCTTAATAAAGTCTATTTATAAATAAAGCAGGGCGCTTGGCCCATTGCATATTATTGCTTGGACTAGGAACATAGAAGAAGCAAGGCCAACTATGCAGTCCTCGGCTTGGTGCCTCAAAAAATTAGCCCAAAGGGCTTAATAAAGTATTTTTTTACATAAAGCAGGGCGCTTGGCCCATAGCATATTATTGCTTGGACTGGGTGCCGAATCAAATCAACAGAGCTACGGGACTTGTCATTAATTCCTGTCAAAAATGGGCATATTGTTAACAGCGCAATATCCCAATCATATTAATTATGATTAGGTTAATCTAGGATTGTGTACTGTCGTCAGGAGGGCTTAGGAACTGTGATGATATCCAATCCTTGTTGAATTTAATTAGAGTGAGCCTGTCGGCATTTTCTGTGGTGAGGCGGGACCTTCTATCAGTGACTATACCCCCAGCGGCACTGAAAACACGCTCTGATGTCACACTAGCAGCTGGGCATGCCAGCACCTCCAAGGCATACAATGACAGCTCAGTCCAAGTGTGCAGCTTGGAAACCCAGTAATTAAAGGGTACAGAAGGGTCGGTTAGGAAGCTGGTACTGTCACTGAGATACTGCTGCACCATGTTGGACAATTGTTGTCTCCTACTCAAGGTCACCGTAGGCAAATTACGTTCTTGATTGGAAGGTCTGTTGAACATCGCCCAGTTGGCGGACATCTTACCCCCACCTCTTCTTGTCATTGATGGCGTTTGTGTCCCAACCAAAGGCTGCTGTTGGAAAGAGCTGGTTCTTCGATGTATAGCGGATTCAGACGGTGATATTGCCAGCAAAATATCAAGAAGAACCCTCTTTACATGATCCATCGTTAAGCCCCTGGATGAGTGCGACAGCAGCGACTGAAATTTGTCTTTGTACCGTGGGTCCAAAAACGTTGACAACCAGTAGAGGTCGCTGTCATAGATGTGTATGACGCGTGGATCTTTGGAGACACATTGACACATTACTTCAGCCATGTGTGCTAAGCTGCAAAGACTCATCTCCTCGGTTACAACAGAATGAAGATCACTACGCGTCGTGGCCTCTAAATCGGTGTCCGCCTCCTCCTCTTCAGCTCACCCATGCTGTACCGACATAAACGTAGGGTTGGGAGTCCCATCAGGGTTCACATCAGTACCAGAGAAAAATAAATCTTCTTCATCATCACCCTCATCACCATCTTCCTGAACCAATGTAGCCTGCTGATATTGGCTAGGGTGGCTAGGATCAGCGATGTTCAATTCTGGCTCCATAGCCATCCGCTGTGCTCTCAAAGCATCTGTTTTGAGATTCAATAGGGATTCTTGGAGCAGGCAGAGCATGGGGATGGTGAGACTTATAATCGACTGATCCCCACTGACGAGTTTGGTACAGTATTCGAAGTTATCCAGCAACTCGCAAAGGTCAGCGATCCAGACCCACTCGAAAGTACCGATGTGTGTGGTATGACTTCCAGGTTGACGGGCATGTTGCAGCTGAAATTCCGCTATTGCCTTCTGCTGCTCATTAAACCTTGCCAGCATATGGAAGGTGGAGTTCCATCGCGTAGGCATGTCGCAAATTAGCCTGTGTTTCGGCAAGTTAAATTGGATTTGAAGGGCAGAAAGACTTGCAGCTGCTGTGGACGAATGTCTAAAGTGGGCGCAAATTCGCCTCACCTTATCCAGTAGCTCAGATAACTCTGGGTATATTTTGAGGAATTTCTGAACTACCAGGTTCAGGACATGAGCCATGCAAGGCACATGTACAAGTTTACCGTGCTTTATTGCCGCCACAAGGTTTGCACCATTATCGCTCACAACTAGACCTGGTTGTAGTTCCAGTGGGGCCAGCCACTCATCGGTCTGTTGCTTGAGACCTTTCCACAACTCTGTTGCAGTGTGACGTGTGTCACCTAGGCAGATAAGCTTCAGAAGAGCCTGTTGTCGCCTTGCAGAAGCAGTACTGCAAAGCTCCCAACTCGGACGTGATGGTGCTTGAGGCTCAGCAGTGGACAAGGAAGTGGCAGAAGCAGATTGGGCACTGGACATATATGAGGAGGCAGACACCCGGAATGATGTTGGGCCCGCTATTCGTGGAGTTGGAAGTATGTCAGATGGTACAGTTTTAGAAGTTGGGACACTCTCCACCAGGTTGATCCAGTGAGCCGTTAGTGAAATGTATCTGCCCTGTCCACAACTACTTGTCCACGTGTCCGTAGTTAGGTGGACTTTGGCGGTGACAGCATTTGTTAAAGCACGTTTTAAGTTGTTAACCACGTGCTGGTGTAAGGCGGGAACGGCACTACGTGAGAAAAAGTACCGGCTGGGTACAGAGTATCGTGGTGCTGCCTCAGCCATCAACTCCCGAAAAAACTCTGTACCCACAAGCCTAAACGGCAGCATTTCCACAGCTAACAACTTGGCTATTTTCGCTGTCACTTTTTGGGAATATGGGTGTGTCGGTTGGAACTTCCGCTGTCTTTCATACAGCTGTGGCACAGACAACTGCACGTTTGGACCAGACTGACAAGAGGATTGACTACTGTCATGTCTGTCTTGTAAAGCACCTTGGGAGGAGTACGCTTGAGCAGGAGCTGAAGCCTGAACACTTGCTGGTGAAGGATGTATCTGAGGTGGCCTGGAAGTGTTTGGATCAGAAGGCACTGATTTTGAACCCTGATAGGGTGCCCACTGAATTGGGTGCTTAAGAGACATATGCTTGCGCATACTGCTGGTGCTCTGGTTTCCTTTTACCGTGCCTCTGCTAAGCCTTGCCTGGCACATCTTACAGATAACCATATTTGGTAATGTTGGGCTATCCTTAAAAAATTTCCACACACTGGCTGTTCGTCCTTTATTTTTAATTGGAGGAAGAGGAGGATGACTCTGTTCAACACCAACTGTGGACACATTTTGGGCAACTGTGTTTGCAGTTTGTGCAACAGTTGGCACAGTTTGTGCCACAGTTGACGCTATTTGGGCAACTGTTCTCACAGTTTGTGTTCTGGAGACAGTACGCCTTTGTGATTTTGCCAGTGGTACATAGCCACTTTCGTCCTCCTGGCTGCTCTCTTGGCTATGCAATTCAGCAATCCAGGTAGGATCTGTGGTGTCATCATCCACCCCTTCCAGTTCAAAGGATTCTGGATAAACTGACTGAGCAGGCTGGCCAGATGAGATGTGTGTCTCATCATCCTCATCATCATCCACCTCCTGAGATACTGTTTGCATTTCGTGAAAGTGTCTTTCCTCAGGACGCACTACTTCCAAACTTTGGCCATGAGTAGACATTTCGTCTACTTCAAGTATCTCATCAGGCAGTGACAAAGAAACCCCTTGATAAGAACCGAATAAGTCATCCGAGTGACCAAGGTCCATATTCAAATTTTCCTCTGGCTGCCGATGGGTTGAGGCAATATGACGACTTTGAGGATTGGATGGCGCTGCATTGTCTGTAGCGACACTAGAATGTCTTGCCACGGATGATTGCGTACTGCAAGAACCAGTGGTCGAGGGCGTCTGAGCCATCCAAGATGTTATCTTGTCATGCTCATCCGGCCTCAACACACGTTTTCTTTGAGTACTGGGATTTCTAGGTAGAAAAAAGGACGTTCTATCAATCCTAGGCTGTGTACTTGTACCAGTGCCTTCTTGGGCAAGACTGCTGCGGCCACGAGCTCGTCCCTGTCCCTTTGCAACATCCTTTTTGGTAATTGTTTTTTTTTGAGACATTGTAGACGAATGCACAGTCACCAAGTTGGAGTTAGGTTAGCTGAATGCGTCACTTGCTGGCGGGGTAAGTGTGCGCTCTCACACTTGGCAGTGAAGCCGCACACTACACTCCCTAAAAAAATTGGTTTGAAGTGCGCACAGCCACCGAGATGTGGTTAGGTTAGCTGAATGCGTCACTTGCTGGCGGGGTAAGTGTGCGCTCTCACACTTGGCAGTGAAACCGCACACTACACTCCCTAAAAAAATTGGTTTGAAGTGCGCACAGCCACCGAGATGTGGTTAGGTTAGCTGAATGCGTCACTTGCTGGCAGGGTAAGTGTGCGCTCTCACACTTGGCAGTGAAGCCGCACACTACACTCCCTAAAAAAATTGGTTTGAAGTGCGCACAGCCACCGAGATGTGGTTAGGTTAGCTGAATGCGTCACTTGCTGGCGGGGTAAGTGTGCGCTCTCACACTTGGCAGTGAAGCCGCACACTACACTCCCTAAAAAAATTGGTTTGATGTGCGCACAGCCACCGAGATGTGGTTAGGTTAGCTGAATGCGTCACTTGCTGGCGGGGTAAGTGTGCGCTCTCACACTTGGCAGTGAAGCCGCACACTACACTCCCTAAAAAAATTGGTTTGAAGTGCGCACAGCCACCGAGATGTGGTTAGGTTAGCTGAATGCGTCACTTGCTGGCGGGGTAAGTGTGCGCTCTCACACTTGGCAGTGAAGCCGCACACTACACTCCCTAAAAAAATTGGTTTGAAGTGCGCACAGCCACCGAGATGTGGTTAGGTTAGCTGAATGCGTCACTTGCTGGCGGGGTAAGTGTGCGCTCTCACACTTGGCAGTGAAGCCGCACACTATACTCCCTAAAAAAATTGGTTTGAAGTGCGCACAGCCACCGAGATGTGGTTAGGTTAGCTGAATGCGTCACTTGCTGGCGGGGTAAGTGTGCGCTCTCACACTTGGCAGTGAAGCCGCACACTACACTCCCTAAAAAAATTCACTGAGAAAGGGGAAGGGGGGAATTTACTATATACCCTCCCTGGGCGTCCTGGAGCTCTAACAAAAGCTCCTTTGGATAGACTGTCCCTGATGAACCCACCAGAACATTGTAAGGTGGGAGAAACGCCGCGTCGGACCGGTCTTCATGATAAGATAAGTACTTCCACAAATCTTGTCTTGTTAAGGGGTAACCATTCCCCTACCTAGTTCTATGGTCCAACTGATCCATTGTTGTGAGGGTGGTGCCTGTATCTGGTGGTTATCTGGTGTGCACCTGCTGGATTATTACGGGCTATTGATAAGGAACACTGTTATTTGTGTATGGTTGGGTACCTTGTGGAGGAGAGGAGGATGTTAGCTTGCCTATATTGGGTATATATGCTTAGGCTTCCCCTTTAAGCATTGTAATGAAAGATTACCCAGGAAGGCAACACTCAGATATTGTTTCCTTTCTCCTCCTACGGTATTGTGTAGTATAGGTAACCTATCCATATTTTAGGAAAAAGTGATTCCTATAGTGGTAATTTTTCCACTTGTCTAAAGGGATAGACCCGGACACCAGAGGAATTCACAACCTCCTTTTTTACCTTGGATATAGTGCATATGTATATGGGGAATTATTCATAAAAAATCCCCCCCCCCTCCCGTCACAGGAAAGGGATCAGGAGGGATAGCCGCCGTGGAGCGGGGACACCATAGGGGGTTTTTAGGGTGAAAACTCCGCTGCCAGGTAGGGGAGTATAGGGAAAGAACAGGGCGACCCACCCCCCTTCCACCCCCCTTCACAAGGTTATACTGTGTTGGACCCGAGGTGGTCCCTGTTTTAATTAAAACAAAATAAAGGTTATATTTTAGAAATACTGCCTCTGTTTAAGATAAACTAATTAGGCGTATTGAACATCAAAATAAATTTGAAGTCTAACTTTGAAGTGCGCACAGCCACCGAGATGTGGTTAGGTTAGCTGAATGCGTCACTTGCTGGCGGAGTAAGTGTGCGCTCTCACACTTGGCAGTGAAGCCGCACACTACACTCCCTAAAAAAATTGGTTAGAAGTGCGCACAGCCACCGAGATGTGGTTAGGTTAGCTGAATGCGTCACTTGCTGGCGAGGTAAGTGTGCGCACTCACACTTGGCAGTGAAGCCGCACACTACACTCCCTAAGGTGGAGTACGTGCTAGCAGCAACGCACTGGTCTGCCACAGAAAAAATAACGCTCTATGGCTTATTAGGAACAAAAATCGATCTGGTGCAAAAACAAAAATGAAACAGCACCTCAGCTAAGCCTCTGACTGCAGCTGTTAGCAAAGCTGAGTGAGTAAGCTAAGCTATGAGGTCCGTCCTGTGTGCACTCTAAGGCTTCTCCTTCCTTCCCTCCCTGCCTGCCTGCCTACACAGCACTACTCCGTCCTCCTCCTAGCTCTCAGAAGAGCTTTTTGGGTTAATAAAAGGAATCTTCCCTACACTGACAATCCCTGATCTGCTCCAGCATATATCTCTCTCTCCCTATACTAGGTCAGATCGTCTCAGGAATGTGCCCAAAATGGCGGGGACAAGCCTTATATACTGCCTTGCCTGTCATAGATGACATAGGCATGACGCTGGACAGCAGCCAATCATAGTCCTGACACAACCAACTTTGCTATGCCATTACTGACTATGATTGGCTATCTTCACAAGTTTTCTGACCTAACACGCACGCTGTGCTGACTCGGAACATAACAGATTCTGTATTCCACAGTCCGAATCCCGAATACAGTATACAGGACTCGGATTCGTAGACTCGTAGGACTCGGAATCGTAGACTCGCTCAGACTCGCTGCTGACAGCGGGTATCTGTGACGAGTAAAGCTTATTGCCATTGAATTCCATTGGACTCGTCACTGTGCGAGTCCAAGCTGGGAGATTCGCCGAGTAACGAGTCCTGCGAGTACCTTCAGAATCGCCGAGTCCCGAGTCCTAGCGAGTAGACTCGCCCATCCCTACTCTTCGGAGCCCGTGCATGTAAACCAAAGGTGCCCCCCCCCGTATCACTATACAGGGGTGCATACACCCCTGTATTACAATTATGCTTTAATTATGTGATATACACCCAGAAATGTCACAATCGTAATGTAAGAATATATTTACATGTTTTCGGAGGCTGAGTGAAGGCAATTCCATGGGCGGGGCTGTGTGCAGCAGCCTCCGCCCGCTCCTTCTTGATGCCCGCCCCCTCTGGCCGTAATCCAGTGTTGTGAGGGCGGGCACGTCGTTAAAGGGGCGTGGCTAACCGCGGCACATAGTTAGCCACGCCCCTTTAACGACGTGCCCGCCCTCACAACACTGGATTACGGCCAGAGGGGGCGGGCATCAAGAAGGAGCACACAGCCCCGCCCATGGAATTGCCTTCACTCAGCCTCCGAAAACATGTAAATATATTCTTACATTACGATTGTGACATTTCTGGGTGTATATCACATAATTAAAGCATAATTGTAATACAGGGGTGTATGCACCCCTGTATAGTGATACGGGGGGGGGCACCTTTGGTTTACATGCACGGGCTCCGAAGAGCCCGTGCCCATTGAGACATTGTACAAGAACACTATAGAAGTGGGCGGCCGGTCTGTAGGGGGGTCTAAGCCCCCCTACAGACCTCTAACAGTCATTTAGGTCAGCAATTTAACTCTTTATTACGGTTGCGGGTCCCGTCAATAGCCGGGAACCGCAACCTATGCAGTTACCGGATGGCTCAGGATTACACATCCTGAGCCATCCGGTGACCACAGTGCGGTATTCTGCACACATTTTTGACAAAAAATGTGTGTGCCCGCCATTGCGTTCACCGCATCCGGATCCGGATGCGGTGAATGCAATTTAGGTTTGCAATGTGACCCTACCCTATGACAGTTGTGCAGGTAGTACTGCTGTAGCGCATGAAACTAGCTCCTGTTCGTCCTCCTCCTTCTCCTCCCTCTTCCTCCTACTCCTCATTGTCCCCCAATCCACGTTGGGATGAGATGAGGCTGGGCTGTGTGTAATCACCCTGTATGGTTCCTTGCTCCATCTCATTGTGTTCCGCCTGCAATGCATCCTCTTTGATTTTGAGCAGAGAGCGTTTTAAAAGAAAGAGAAGTGGGATGGTGACGCTAATGATGGTTTGGAACCTGTTGAAGCGCCGAGAGGAGGCGTAAAACAGTCCGTTGTGAGGGCCCCCCATCCTCCCCCCGCACCCCTGCACCTCTGCTGTATCGCTGTCCGGCTATGTAAACACTAAAGTCTGAAATTAATAAAGGAAATTCAACTGTTGACCGGTGAGTGCTACCGCTTTCATATCACTATGACACTAATGATGGCATCATCGCCGCTCATAATCTTGGTGGATTCCTCAAAGTTTTGGAGGATGATACACATGTCGGACATCCACGTCCACTCCTGATTTTTTATGTGTGGAGTCTGAAGCAAATACCGACGACCTTGTTGATACTGGTAGTCAACAACTTTCCTCTTCTGCTCACAAATCCTCACCAACATCTGCATTGTCGAATTCCAATGTGTGGGGACATCACACACCAGCATCACACACAATTATTCCTGGCTGTAGGTTCAGCGGTGTGAGCCACACATCTGCCTGCCCTCTACACAACTCTTCAGCATTGTGCGGGTTTGTCACCTACGCATATTAGCTTCAGTACAGCCTTTGCCACTTGGCCGAGTCAGTGCTTCCAGCTTCTGACTCATGTGGAGGGTGAAGAGGAGGAGGAGGCTGAGGAGGATGACGTGCAGGAGCTCTAGCCTGTGGGAGCAATCCCGACTGAGTTAGGGCCCGCAATCCTTGGCGTCGGGAGGACGTCGGGAGACTGGGACTCGGCTTCCGCTATGTTAACCCAATGTGCCATTAGCGAGATGTACCGTCTCTACCCACAAGTATTTGTTTTAGGACACGTGCTTGTGTAATGTGGGGATGGCACACCAGGAGAAATAGTTGTGGCTGGGGACTGAGTAACGAGGGATGGCCGCCGCCATCAGGTTGCAGAATGCTTACGTCTCTACTAACCTAAAAGCCTCCAAATCACTTTAAAAAAAGGCTCTAGAAAGGTGCTATGGCTTCTTCCCCCCTGCCAAAACAAAGAAAGAAAGCCTGCGAAATTGGCACTCTCAATTACAAATGCTCCCCCCCCCCGCCTTCTGAGCTTGGCTGTGTGCTTAAACCACAGATAGCATCCACACATTTGGCATTTCTGTAGTAAGTAAGCCCACTAAATATACAGGGCGCAGGTCTCAAGAATCTCAAGCTGGGCACAATGTAATGGCACTAAAAATGACAGATTTCTATTTCCACACTGCAACATCTATTGCTGGGGAACAACCATGGAGTCAAAATCATCTCTGCACCCATAGATAAATTTCCAGAGGGGCATAATTTTCAAATTGGGGTCACTTTAGGGAAGTTTCTACTCCTCTGGCTCTTAGGGGCTCTGTCTATGGAGTCTGCAAACTATTCTAAGAAAATCTGTGTTCCTAAAGTCAAATAGTGCACCTTCCGTTCTGAGTCTCACCGTGTCAACAAACAGTACTGTATAGTCACATGTGGGGTATTGCCACCTTCGCAAGAAATTTTGTAATAATTATACAGCAATTTTTATGTATTTTGTGGCACCCCAGGGTCCGGTTGCCACAAAATACATTACGCTATTGCCATTGTGTGGTGCTGGATGGACACCTCTTCAAATATGGCGCGGTGTCAATTGACAGCCAATGGGAACACAGTAGCCCACACCAATCAGTTCACACGTGGCACGGACTACAGCACGCTGTGGTACGCCTACAGGAAATCATAGACGACGCTGGTTCCATCACTATCACCCATTCACATGCCACAACACAGAAATATCGCCTTCATGATTGAGGCTGATTTCAGAACAGCGCTCAGGAATCAGGCGACAGGCAAGAGATGATTTATCGCTGTGAAATTCCCCAAACACACGCCGCAACTGTGAGGCAATTTCACGGTGATTGTTCCGGGGCGACATATCGCCTTTGGGATTCCCAACCGAATCCTAACCGTACAGATTGCGGCATGTGAAGGTATTATTTGTCTCCCATCCACACCAAAGCCCAGGAGGCACAGCAGCACCAGAGGGCTCAGGGACAGTAGCCAGAGGAGAGTGGTACCCTGGAAAGGCTCGAGCTGCCTGCCATATGGATGAGATTTTACACAGGAGGAGAGGGTCGCAGCTTAGCTACAGGCAGCCAGACCTGCCAAGTGTAGCGCCACAGGGAGGCCTCAGAACTCACCAAGTGAGGAGATCCCCAACTTGCTTCCAGGGCACCCGAATTCCTAACATCTCCTGTGGATGGTACCCTGGACTAAACCTGCTGCTACTGCCAGTAAAGTTTCTGGTAGAAGGAAAGGAAAGGAAGAAAGCGCACCGATCTAAATGTAAATGTATAATCAGATCGTAGGTGGATGTGGATGGCACTCACCTTTTTTAGGTCTTGTTCACTTGCGTATCGGTCACTAGGGACCATTAAGTATCAACTGCCAGTAAAGATAATGGAGACTTCAACCTGTGTGTCTGTTGGTTCTTCCACGCCCTCTGTCCTGAAACCCCAATAGCCTACCACCACCATAGACTTTCCCGGTTGCCCTGGGGATCCGCTCTACCTGTGGGGAGCAACACCATCACAGCTGCACTCCCATCATCCCCAGAGGTCCTGCACCGCAACAACGGCCACTAATAGCCAAACACCACGGGTGCTGTAACGACAACCAATCTCTAAATACCAGTTCACCAGCCCTAGGGCCACGGAGCCGAGCCCTCAACCTCCCATGACTTCCCAGCAGAACTGCTAGCCCGATCTCTGAGTACTCTGCGGTCCTGGGGAGCGTCAGATCCTGGCATCACGAACAGGATCTCGTGCCTAATAACAGGTATTGAGTGCCATAGACTTTATTTAACTGTGCATAGTCACCATTGTTATCCCACAAGGCGCACGGGAAAATGAGGGGGCGTGCCATCGTTGTGTGTGGAACCTTGTAAAGGGCGCGAAGGGAGACAAAGGTCCACGCTCTGATGTCAGCCAACTTGACACAGGAAGCCCAGCAATGGAAATCACCTTTATGCATGATCCCCTGCCTGAGGAGTGGTAGACTGATCTACCAGCAGACACTGAGGACCGGACCGCGGTTCACTAGGGGTGAACTATGTCCAATCCAGAGGGAAGAGACCCCCCGGTGGACCCGACAGCCTCTAATGCTGAAAACAAGAAACTACATTCAATCCATTACCCCACCACGGATGGGCAGATATGCAATATAGCGACCCAGCCATCTCACTAGTCAAGGAGTTGCTGAAACAGGCTGATTCCCGCTCAGGTCCAGATGCTCCACAAAAGGCGCAACTGTTGTGAAAGGTGAAGAGCAAATTGTTCACCTATCAGGGTAAGCTGTGCAGGCGACACATCAATGCACAAACCCATGAATTTGTGTGGCCGATCGTGCTTCAGGGGAGGTCCCCTATAAATTGTGGCCTGTGAGCAGGGTTAGTCAGTTCAGTTCCTGTGGACTGTGAAGAGGTCCCGAGGACTGGTGCAGAGTAAGGTTCAGTGGTGGGATAGAGAGAGGGTCTGAGGAAGTGGAGAAGCAGGCCTGGGAGTGGAGCCAGTTGCCAGCTCACCCCAGTGCGAAGCGCCAGAAGCGGACACCAGAGTCCGAGGTTGTGAGGGTAGTCCAGGCCCAGTGTGGCGCCCCGCAACGAGTGCGTCACAGGAGGGTATTGCAGCCACAAGCGCAGCCGCAATATTCTCTGACTCAGCAATGACCTGGTTAATTTAGAAATCCAACCCAGCATACATCACCTAGAATAGAGGGCCAATCCTAGGTCCTGGTGGGCGGAGTGCTAGGGTAGTGCAGCAGAACAGGCACATGGTCTAGATAGTTGGAGAAGAAGTCTAGAACCTGAAGAGAGCAGACTAGAGCTTGGAGAGGAGCGGGGGCTCCGCACCCCGTGCGGGCCCCTGGGCCGTCACCGGTCGGGTGTCAGCACCTGAGGCCTTAACCACCGGGATTGGGCATTATCTACACGGGTTCCCAAAAGACTCCCGTGCCCACAACTCACAGCCGGTTCACTGGTACCGAAGCTGGCAGCAGTTCACCTCTGCTACGCGAACCAGAAGAGTGGAGGATTAGCTTTACAGGAGCACCCCACCAACAGCCAATTTCCAGTCGTCTAACCAGCGGTGTACCCACTGAGGGACCCAAGGCTCCCCAAAACATCCAGAACGTACAGCATGGATAGGGCATTGAAGCAGCCTCCCCGTACCCGATCTGGTATTCCTGGGCGACATTGGTAACCACTTAGCTAGAATGGAGGAGCACTACGGATTTCTAAGGGACACCATCACTGCTGAGTCCACCCGGTCTACTACTCAACCACTGTATACCATGTATTGCCTGCTGGTTACAGTAAAGACCGTTATAGAGACTGTCTGTGTCCGTGATTCCTTATGAACTGTCCGTCATTAACTAGAAGGTAACCGCAGCTGCCGCACAACATCTTGAGCAGCTCCAGCCCCCGGGGATCACCGCTCAGCCTGTGGGGAGCGTAACATCTTGCTGCTGTCCATCCCCCGGGGGTCCCGCAGCGTCGGTAGCCCTTACCGAACTACTCATAGGTGGCGTCACGAAGAAAACAAATTAAAACCCCTTTAATCTGTTCCCGTAAGACGTCTTCATTTTTGATCTGCACTACACCGGGCCCCACTACCGGCAGGCGCGGTCCACCCGTGACAAGGAAGGAGAAGAATCGCCTGTCTAAACCGGAGTCAGCCGGCCGCGGTGAGTCAGAAAATGGCGTCACGAACAGGATACGAGCAGGCCCGTTACCCAACGGGTATATTGTGCTTAAACTGGACTTTATTGTCTACAATTGGACTTTGTTCGTCCCTAAAAGAACTTTCCCGCCTTTACACCATTGGGTCAAGATGGCGCCCAAGATGGCGTTCCCGCCACAAGAAGCCGCCACGTGAAGCCCAGGAGTGAGTCAACCCCCTCCTCACCGAGGGAGGGCCAAAGACAAAAGGCGCCAAACTCTTTGTCCGCCCTGATTGCTCGAATCAACCATGGGGGCGGACCCCAAAGACTTTTCCCACGATTGGACTATGAAAGCCCAGAGGAAATGGGAGTGTCATAGATAGACACACCGACAGAGAGAGAAGACCTTCTTCACGAGCTCTACCAGAATGTCTTACCGGTTGAACGGGTGTGGTTTCCCTCCAAGAAGAGAATGGCCAGCACGAGACTCCAAGACCTAATGCGGGAGGTCGAGGCGGAGGCCAGAGCAGCCATAGGCCAACCGGGTCCGGATCCTGCCCTTACTATAGACGGCAGCCCCGACTTCTGGCTAGAGGCTCTACAAGACCTCCGGGTGCGACTACTAGAGACTGTGGAATGGATGATTCGCAGCTGGAGCGCGACCCTAGGCAGATGACTCCATCATGCGATGCAGCAGAGCCGACCGGGTACAGCTTCTCCAAACCCAGACGACGTCGCCAGCTTCTCAACAGCCTCACCGTCGCCCACCACCTGTCCTGCTTCGTCACCGGAGCCCATAGACTGTGTTATTCCAGTGAGGACCACAGCTCGACCCGTTCCAGCGGACGATACCGCAGCCGAACTCGTTCCAGAGCCGGAGCTTCCAACACGCTCCCACGAAGAAGCCGACCTCTACCTGGTTCCACCTGCGGAACCCGCGACTGGTTTCCACACTACCGAGACTGTCGCCTGTTTCTCCCTTGAACCGGAGGCCTCCTCTGCAAATACAGAGGCCTACCTGGTGACCGGGATTGAAACACCACTTCCCGCTGCTACAGAAGAAGAGGCAGGCAGCCTGGAAGTCCTGCACAACGACCCCGAGGAGAACTTTGCAGCACAGCCACCCACCGATCCAGAGGATTCCATCCCATCGTCTTCGCCAGCCGAGCAGCCCGACGTAGTCATCGAGGAGGTCGAGGAGGATGACGAGGAGACCTACAGTTCACCTGAGGATCTCTACACCGGGTTCGCCTGGGGAGACACACGGAACCCTTCTGCCGGGCGATCAGCTCGGGTGCACTGGTCGGGTGCCGCCGCAACAGCATCTTCTCCGGTTCCGTTGAACCGGGTTCCACTCCAGACTGCCCACCAAGCTCGAGCGGTTCAACAACCAGCACGCCGTAGTGACTTTATCCACACGCCGCATCACTCCGACGAAGAGGTACGTCGTATCCGGAGAGACGAGTGGCACACTCGACTGCAAGCCAACATGCAGGCTCGTGCTGAGGCCCGCCGCCAATCTCCATTGCCTGAACAATTCCGTAAAACCGGGTGGGTAAGCACATTTAACTTGTCCACCGGGTGGGGATTCGTATGGGAGGAGGGTGCGAGTACTGAAGTGTTTGTGGGGCGCCGTGATGTGGAATCGCACCTACCGCGAGGCCATCCAAGCCGAGACTTGTATAGAGGGGACATAGTAACCTATGAGCGCCATATATGCCGTGATGGGTGGTTCGCTATACGGGTCCGGAACACTGCCATTCATAAGTGACTGTTGTTGTTTGAACTTTGCTATTAAAAGAGACTTCTTCCTGTTTGCACCGTAACACCGCGACTTGGTGGCTACAGCCTGAACTTTTATTCTAAGGACAGCCGACCGCCCGCCGGGTCCGCGCAATGTGTTAACCTGTTTATCTACCTCACTTTTATGCATATATGACCTGTCATTAATAAAAGTGTATTACCTGTTATAAAATATAAAAACCTCTGTAATGTGAGT
Source organism: Allobates femoralis (assembly GCA_033576535.1). NCBI lineage: Eukaryota > Metazoa > Chordata > Amphibia > Anura > Aromobatidae > Allobates > Allobates femoralis. The sequence goes on along the minus strand of JARQOC010000003.1, from coordinate 658,836,477 downwards.
AGTGAGACGCTTGGGGACAAGCGTATTCAACCAAGGGGGAGTGTGGCGCCCCGCAACGAGTGCGTCACAGGAGGGTATTGCAGCCACAAGTGCAGCCGCAATATTCTCTGACTCAGCAATGACCTGGTTAATTTAGAAATCCAACCCAGCATACATCACCTAGAATAGAGGGCCAATCCTAGGTCCTGGTGGGCGGAGTGCTAGGGTAGTGCAGCAGAACAGGCACATGGTCTAGATAGTTGGAGAAGAAGTCTAGAACCTGAAGAGAGCAGACTAGAGCTTGGAGAGGAGCGGGGGCTCCGCACCCCGTGCGGGCCCCTGGGCCGTCACCGGTCGGTGTCAGCACCTGAGGCCTTAACCACCGGGATTGGGCATTATCTACACGGGTTCCCAAAAGACTCCCGTGCCCACAACTCACAGCCGGTTCACTGGTACCGAAGCTGGCAGCAGTTCACCTCTGCTACGCGAACCAGAAGAGTGGAGGATTAGCTTTACAGGAGCACCCCACCAACAGCCAATTTCCAGTCGTCTAACCAGCGGTGTACCCACTGAGGGACCCAAGGCTCCCCAAAACATCCAGAACGTACAGCATGGATAGGGCATTGAAGCAGCCTCCCCGTACCCGATCTGGTATTCCTGGGCGACATTGGTAACCACTTAGCTAGAATGGAGGAGCACTACGGATTTCTAAGGGACACCATCACTGCTGAGTCCACCCGGTCTACTACTCAACCACTGTATACCATGTTTGCCTGCTGGTTACAGTAAAGACCGTTATAGAGACTGTCTGTGTCCGTGATTCCTTATGAACTGTCCGTCATTAACTAGAAGGTAACCGCAGCTGCCGCACAACATCTTGAGCAGCTCCAGCCCCCGGGGATCACCGCTCAGCCTGTGGGGAGCGTAACATCTTGCTGCTGTCCATCCCCCGGGGTCCCGCAGCGTCGGTAGCCCTTACCGAACTACTCATAGGTGGCGTCACGAAGAAAACAAATTAAAACCCCTTTAATCTGTTCCCGTAAGACGTCTTCATTTTTGATCTGCACTACACCGGGCCCCACTACCAGCAGGCGCGGTCCACCCGTGACAAGGAAGGAGAAGAATCGCCTGTCTAAACCGGAGTCAGCCGGCCGCGGTGAGTCACCAGCAACCAATACCTGAGGGTGGGAGATTCCAAGTCTTCCATCCACACCAAAGCCCAGGAGGCACAGCAGCACCAGAGAGCTCAGGGACAGTAGCCAGAGGAGTGGTATCCGGGAAAGGCTCGAGCTGCCTGCCATACGGGTTAGTTACAGGCAGCCAGGACCCACCAAGGGTAGCGCAACAGGGAAGCCTCAGAACTCACCGAGTGAGGAGATCCCCAACTTGCTTCCAGGCCACCTGGATTCCTAACATCTCTTGTGAATGGTACCCTGGACTAAACCTGCTGCTGCTGCCAGTAAAGGTAACAAAGACTTCAACCTGTGTGAGATCCTCAACTTGCTTCCAGGCCACCTGAACTCACAACACCATCTGTGGACAGTATCCTGGTTTCTAGCTGCGACTACCAGTAAAGGTAACGGAGACTATGTACTGTGTGTCTGTCAGTTGGTCTACCACTACCATAGACTTTCCCGGTTGCCTTGGGGATCTGCTCCACCCATGGGGAGCAACACCATCACAGCTGCACTCCCATCATCCCCAGAGGTCCCGCACCGCAGCAACAGCCACTAATAGCTGTATACCATGAGTGGCGTCACGAGAACCGATCCCTAAATCCCAATTCACCACCCCCTGAAACGTTTAACTCGACATCCAGGGTCCGCAGAGCTTGGCCCTTGACTCCTCCAGTAGAACCCTTAGCCCGGTCTCCGAGTACCCCACGGCCCTTGGGTGCATTAATTTACCTTTGGGAAAATGTATAATCTGGGGCTAAAACAACATTTTAGTAGTAAAATGTACCGTATATACTCGTGTATAAGCCGACCCGTGTATAAGCCGACCCCCTACTTTTGCCCCCAAAATCTGGGAAAACCTATTGACTCGTGTATAAGCCGAGGGTGGACCCCAGCACAGGCATACAGCCCCCAGCAGTGTGGTATACAGGCCCCCCCCAGTGGTATACAGGCCTCCCCAGTGGTAGTACACAGCCCCCAGCAGTGTGGTATACAGCAGGCTCCCCATTGGTATATACAGGCCCCAGCAGTGTTACAGCAGCCTCCCCAGTGGTATATACAGTGGTATATACAGCAGCAGCCCCAGTGGTAGTATACAGCAGCCCCAGCAGCCCCAGTGATAGTATACAGCAGCCCCAGCAGCCCCAGTGGTAGTATACAGCAGCCCCAGTGGTAGTATACAGCAGCCTCAGCAGCCCCAGTGGTAGTATACAGCAGCCCCAGCAGCCCCAGTGGTAGTATACAGCAGTCCCAGCAGCCCCAGTGGTAGTATACAACAGCCCCAGCAGCCCCAGTGGTAGTATACATTAGCCCCAGCAGCCCCAGTGGTAGTATACAGCAGCCCCAGCAGTAGTATATAGCAGCCCCAGCAGCCCCAGTGGTAGTATACAGCAGCCCCAGCAGCCCCAGTGGAAGTATACAGCAGCCCCAGTGGTAGTATACAGCAGCCCCAGCAGCCCCAGTGGTAGTATACAGCAGCCCCAGCAGCCCCTGTGGTAGTATACAGCAGCCCCAGCAGCCCCAGTGGTAGTATACAGCAGCCCCAGCAGCCCCAGTGGTAGTATACAGCAGCCCCAGCAGCCCCAGTGGTAGTATATAGCAGCCCCAGCAGCCCCAGTGGTAGTATACAGCAGCCCCAGCAGCCCCAGTGGTAGTATACAGCAGCCCCAGTGGTAGTATACAGCAGCCCCAGCAGCCCCAGTGGTAGTATACAGCAGCCCCAGCAGCCCCTGTGGTAGTATACAGCAGCCCCAGCAGCCCCAGTGGTAGTATACAGCAGCCCCAGCAGCCCCGGTGGTAGTATACAGCAGCCCCAGCGGCCTCAGTAATCCAGCCCCCCCCCCTTGCTCCGGAAACCTGTAAAGTAAAATCTTTATACTTATCACTGTCCTGTCGCCGCCGTCCCCGCCGCTGCCGACATCGCGCTCACCCAGCTTCATCCGTCTTCTTCCGGCTTCCTGTTCGGCGCAGGCAATGACGTCATTGCCTGCGCCGAACAGGAAGCCGGAAGAAGACGGATGAAGCCGGGTGAGTGCGATGTCGGCAGCGGCGGGGACGGCGGCGACAGGACAGTGATAAGTATAAAGATTTTACTTTACAGGTTTCCGGAGCAAGGGGGGAGCCCTGGATTACTGAGGCTGCTGGGGCTGCTGTATACTCATGGGGGGCGTATGACTCCTTATATAAGCCGAGGGGGTACTTTTCAGCCCAATTTTTGGGCTGAAAAACTCGGCTTATACGCAAGTATATATGGTAATTATTTTTTCTTCACCAACCAATGGAATAATATCTTGTGATTGATCCGTTGTGTCAATATGATCAATACACCCCAATTCAAATAATTTTTATTAACATTTAAACATTATAAAATAGGATGTGATCACAGTACGGTTACAATTATGTTGGAAAAGAAAAAATAACACATGAAGTATAAGCCAATATACAAATATGTGAATAAACTAATGTAAAAAAAAATAAAGAACAGAACAAACTATATATACATTTTTAAACAACAAAAAGGAGAAAAAAACGCACTCACCAGTCATCGATGCGTGTCAGGAAGTTTTATTCCAATTTACGGATACATAATGCAGGGAGGGTAGGGGTGCATTGAAGGACGACGGCACACCGTTTCGCGCTGGAGGTGCTTCGGTTGTATAAAAATAAACATTTTTAGGAAGTCAATGTATGATGAACATTGTTAACTTTGTTAATCTTATTCACCATAATAACCCGTCAGCACCATCCCTCAAAATCAACATTTAAAGAGTATAATAAATGTCTTAATATTAATAACTAATGGTCTTAATCTATTCTAGTCATGTCCTATAGGAATCCCAGAACTCTAATTTGGCTGAATATTTGTGTAACAGATTATTTCTAAGGGAAGAAGAGTGCTCACAAACTTTGTGACCTGCATGTTTAACTATTACTTCTTGGGCCAGTGGGGGAAAAATGTCCCTCCAGTGAGAAGCAATAGTATTATTTGCTGCGATCAGTATATGGATAATTATGTTTCTGTGTTGTCTGGGAAAGTCTTCTATTCCCACTAGGAGAATAAACAGTTGTGGAGTAAAATGAACAGTCACCCCAGTAACGTTATGAATAAGCTCTTGAATTTGTTTCCAAAAATTCCTAAGAAACTCACATCCCCCAAAGACATGTGTTAAGATCCCCACATTCCCTCCAGCAGAGGGAAGAATTGTGACTTTGGATCATATGCAGTCTGAGCGGGGTAAAGCACCACCAATACCATACCATACAATTTGTAGTGTGTTTCTATCAAAGGCTAGGGTCACACTTAAAACATGAATTGCATTCACCGCTTACAGATCCGGATGCGGTGAACGCAATTGTTATCATACCTTCAGCAATCCGGGAACCGGATGTGTAATCCTGAGCAATCCGGTTACCGGATAGTTTGCTCATCCCTGCTGCCGCAGGGTTGAGCAAACTGTTCTATGTATAGTAAATTGATAAATTTAATAAATAAATGATTGATTAATGTCTCTAGGGGGTGCGCAGTCCCCCTAGAGACCTTACACCCACTCAGGTGGGCTTATCCAGCTATAATCTGTAATGTACAAAAGCGCCGGGCTCCTCAGAGCTGTGCGCATGACCCCCCAAACTGACTCCCCGTGTCGTTATACCTGTCCCTGCACCCCTCTTATCTTTTCTATCTATCCCTTTTGCAGAATAAAACAATGTATTAAAGTAGAGAATACAGGTTATATTTACGTGTTGTGCCAGTTTCTGTTTCTGTAAGTACCAATAGGCGGGGCTGTGTGCTGCTCCCTCCGCCCGCTTATTAATTATGCACGCCCCCTCTCAGCTTGCAGCAGTGCTGAGAGCCTGGCCGCATCATGAAATGGGCGGGGCTACCGTTACGACACGATTTAAGCTCCCTCCCCTTTCATGACGCGGCCAGGCACTCAGCACTGCTGCAAGCTGAGAGGGGGTGTGCATAATTAATAAGTGGCCGGCGCTTTTGTACATTACGGATTAGAGTAGGATAAGCCCACCTGAGTGGGTGTAAGGTCTCTAGGGGGACTGCACACCCCCTAGAGACTTTAATCAATCATTTATTTATTAAATTTAGGTTTCATAAGAACAATTACAATCTTAAATTCACCATGGAAATCCATGGAGATTCTGCAACTTTCCTGGATGTATACCTCATGGGTTGTGGGGAATCAGGTAAAATCCATTCCAAACTTTACCATAAACCAGTAATTGGGAATACGGTGTTGAGAGCAGACAGTTGTCATCCGGATCACATTATTAAAAATCTCCCTGTAGGAAAATGTATCTAAGCTAAACATAATTGTAGTAAAGTGGGGGACTTTGAGAGGGAGGCTATCGTGATAACAAAAATACTCAGGGAGAGGGGATACAAGAATTGGATGATAACAAGAGCAAAAACTGTGGTAAGGGATAGGGATAGGGAAAGTCTACTAAAAAATTAAAAACAACAATAACTTCAGTATTAATCTTCTCCACTCCCTACAGTAACAGTTCAAAGACATCAAAAAAATCCTTAATAAAAACATACCTATCCTCTACCAAGATGAGTCACTACATGGCACATTAAAATCCGGCTGGAGAATGATCCCTAGAAAATCATGGGATATAGCGAGTGCCATCTCATCTAGTACCTTCTCAGATCGTCCCAACATTTCTCCAACTTGGTTGATGTATAAAGGGATGTACAAACGTGGTGGCAATAAGTGTGGCATGTGTAAATACATAGAGTCCGGTACTGATTTCAGGAACAACCATACAGGGAATAATTATACAATTAAAAGTTATATAAACTGCAATACCACGCATGTGGTCTACATGGCCACATGAGTGACTTGTGAAAAATCCTATGTTGGATGCACAACACGTCCTCTCAAAGTTAGAATATCGGAACACCTCACAGCAGCCAACCCACAATCCAAAACGTTAAAGACGGGAATGTCTGGATTTATGCAGGAAATTTCAGCTCCCTAAAAATAAAAGGAATAGAAAGGGTATCCAGGCCGTATCGCGGTGGCAATTGGGAAAGGAAACTGCATGATAGGGAAAATATATGGATCTTGCAGTTGGACACATGAATTCCATGTGGTCTTAATGATAAGAGTGACTTGTTTTATTTTTATTGTCTTTTGTTATATGGGAAGAGTGCAATATGAAACATGGATATAAGAAACACAATGTGTAATGAGTTCTGGACATTCCCTGTAGCATAGATTCATAATGTAAATTTGCTCTTTGTGTTCTTTGGCTGACCGGGTGGGCTAGGGGTTAATATTTTCTAAGGATATGTGGCGCCCCACTGGTCAGGCATCACAGTTGGGGTACTGCACCCATAAAAGAGTGTGCGGTTATCCCTGTCACAGTGGGAATGCAAGATTTGTAGGAGGCTCCCACCTCGACACTCCCACACTCGAGCCTAGGCAAATGGTTGGAGCCCAGTCCCTGGGGGAGAGTTAGGGGAGGAGGGAGGTAGAAAAATGGGGAGTTTTAGTTTGCCCTGAGGAGAAGAAGGAAAGGGAGCCCTGAGTGAGAAAAGGGGACTCCGAAAGAGGGGGCCTGAGAGAAGAACAGGCAGCCCAGGAACAGAGAGAGGGAACCCCCATACCGGAGCGCCCAAACTCCGAGGGGAAACCTGGTCCACCACGAGGAGCCGGCTCCGAGGACGCGGTGCAGGGAGTTTAGCCCCTGAGCCGCCAATACCGGCCGTCGCGGGTCCGTCCACTGGCCCCGACACCTTGTCCAAACAGCACCGCCACACCAGTATCACCCACCAAGGTTGAGCCCCCTTCTTAAGAGCTGGGAAACACGGGAACTCATCAGCCCCCCAACGGTCCTGGTAGTAAGGGGGTAGTGCAAGGACATCAGCATCAGGACCTTGGATAGTCAAGAGAAGGCATACCACGTGAGATTCCGAGAGACCTTGCAGCCCGCTGTGACTACCCAGCCGGTTACCTCTTGAGAAAGACTGCTTTGCACTGTGAACTGTATTGCCACCAGAATTGTTCCAGTAAAGTACCTGGGTAGAGTGAGAGAGTCTCCGTGTGTTTGTTCTTCTACTGCACTGCTGACAATCTACCTTCACAGACTGCATCTACATCATCGGTGCACTCCTGCCCCGGAGGCCCAGCTCCACCTGCAGGGAGCTGTTCCATCAAAGCTGCAGTACCATCGCCTCCTGGAGGTCTGAAGCGGCGCTGGTGTCCAGTCACCAGAATCTGCAGGTGGCGTCACGAAAACTTCATAACTATTCCTATTTCAAATTTTCCCCTTTTTGAAAGCAGACTACCAGGGTCACAGGTCTGGGCAGGACACCAGTGACATCCCTTCCGCAGCAGAGGGCCCAGATACCTGAGTCCACATAACCCTGGGGTGTGTCAGATAATTGATGGAATAGATCACAGATGTATTTGTTTGGTTTTAATTGAAAAGGTGTATATAAGAAGTATTGTCACATATACGAATGTACTAACGATTAAGGAGTTTATCTCTGAAAAGCGTCTAGTGTCTCCCCTTCGGGGGCATGTGACATTTTAATGTAAATAAAGGAATCAACCGCTTTGGTGGCCCAGATCCTTCCTTTCTTTATCATATGTTGGATGGACGCCTAACATTGATCCAGAGGCCTGGGAGTGAGTGAGTACTGGGTGGTAGAGCTCGCATTCACAAATTTCTCTGCATCTGCATCCGATAACTTTGCCAGCTGTTGCGTTCAAAAACACAAAAAGTGGTCCTTCCCTTCTGAACCCTGCTGTTCGTCCAAATAGTTTTTCACCACATATGGAGTATCACTGTGCTCAGGAGAAGTTGCCCAACAAACTGTATGATAAATTACTTGAGAGATCTAGTTTTCAAAAAGGGGTGACATGTGGGGGATTTCCATTGTTTAGACACATTAGGGGCTCTCCAAATGTGACATTGGTTCAGCTAACGATGCCAGCCAATTTATTGTTCTAAGGTTTGAATGGAGCTACTTCCCTTTCGAACCAAGAGCCCAAACAGTAGCTTTCCACCACATATGGGGTATCTGAGTACTCAGGAGAAATTATACAGCATATTGTACGTTGCAGTTTTTACTGTTACAGTTGTGAAAATGCAAAATTTGGGGCTAAAGTAACATTTTTGTTGGAATAAGTAACATTTCCATTTTTTCCTTTCACATTGCTTTAGTTCCTGTAAAGCACCTGGAGGGTTAATAAACTTCTTGTATGTAGTTTTTAGCAGTTTTAGGGGTGCAGCTTTTAGCATGGTGTCACTTTCGGGTGTTTTCTGTCATGTACGCCTCTCAAAGTCACTTCAATTGTGATGTGGTCCCTAAAAAAATGGTTTTGTAAATTTTGTTGAAAAATTGAGAAATTGCAGATGAACTTTGAATATTTCTAACTTCCTAACAGAAAGAAAATTATGTTTCAAAAATGATGCTGATGTAAAGTAGACATGTGGGAAATATTATTTATTAACTATTTAGTGTGATATAACAATCTAATTTAAGGGCATAAAATGAAAGGTTTAAAAATAATGGAAATTTTCAAAATAGTTGTTAAATTTCCGATGTATTCATAAATAAGCACAATTAATATCGACCAAAGTTTAACACTAACATGAAGTAACGTATCCAGAAAAAAACAGTTTTAGAATCATCGGAATGCGTTGAAGCTTTCCAAAGCTATTATATTATAACTAGATGGGGGCCTGATGCAGGGCAGTGATGTCACGATCGGGGCAGGCTCTGTGGCGCTGGAGGCGGCAGTTGTCTCTCCCCCTACACTTTCTCCCTGTTTGCTTTCTCTCTACCTCTGTGTGCTGCCTCTCTCCCCCGGTGCTGTTCCCCCCCCCCTCTGCATTCTCTCCTTTGACTTGTGTCCCCTTTGTGTGCTCTCCTCCCTCATGTGCTCTCTCCTTTGAGCTGCCTCTCACGTGTGCTCTTTAACTCCCCCTGTTCTCTCACCCCTCACCCTTTGCACTCTATCTTCCCCCTGTTTGCTCTCTGCCTCCTATGTGCTCTACCTACCCCCTGTGCACTCTGCCTACCCCCCAGTGCTCTCTTTCGACCCCCCTGTGTTCTCTCTCTGCTCTCCTGTGCACTCTCTCTGCCCCTTGTGTCCTTGCCCATCTGTGTTTTGTCTCTCCCCCTTGTGCTTTCTCCCCCTGTGGTGTCCAAAGATTCAAGATTGACTCACACCGCCACCTTCTTTTTATACCCAGATGTTCAAAGATGGTGGCCACCTGGCTTTTTTGGAAGTGCACTGAGATACAGGCTGATTTGCTGCTAAGGGGAAAAAAGAAAAAAAAAAAAAAAAAAAACCTCTTTATATCTGATTCTCTAGCGAGTGTGACCGCGAGCTTTGTGTGACAGAGCAAGTGCGACAGAAGTAAGTGTGTGACTTGTGATTCAGTGACTTTGGATTAAGGGAGTTTGGAAGGGAGGACTTACTGAATTGCTGGTTGTATTTTATTAATACTTTGCATTTCTTTTTACTTATCATTTCTGTCTGGTGCAATCCCCATTAGGAAATGAGCTCCATGATTGGCAATGCCATCCAGTGTACATCTTGCCACATGTATGCATTCCTTGACCAGCCGGCCGAGGGTGCATACTGCTGTGTGAGATGTGAGTACGTTGTGCATTTGGAAGCCCAGATACTGGATCTAAATGAACGACTGACAACGCTGAGATCCATAGACAATATGGAAAGGAGTCTGCTGCTCACTGAACAGCTGCTCAATGGGATAGATGTGGGGGAGGATGGTACTATGGAGCCTCAGGACCATGAGGTAGCTAGCTGGGTGACAGTTAGAAGGCGGGGTAGAGGGAAGGGTGCCAGGGAGGCTAGCCCTGATCTTGCACACCCCAATAAATTTGCTATGTTGGCAGATGAGGGGGGTGTGAGTTCAGGTACAGCACTGCTGCAGCAGGGCATGACCTCTGAAAGCCAGAGGAGTGTCTGCTCCAGTAAGGGGGAAAACAGGAGAGTAGGGCAGGCCAGACAGGTGCTGGTAGTGGGGGACTCAATTATTAGGGGAATAGATAGGGCAATCTGTCACAAAGACAGGGATCGTCGAACAGTGTGCTGCCTACCTGGCGCTCGAGTCCGGCACATCGCTGATCGGGTTGACAGATTACTGGGAGGGGCTGGTGAGGACCCAGCGGTCATGGTGCACATTGGCACAAATGACAAAGTTAGAGGTAGGTGGAAGGTCCTTAAAGATGATTTCAGGGAATTAGGCTGCAAGCTTAAGGCAAGGACCTCCAAGGTAGTATTCTCTGAAATACTGCCTGTACCACGTGCCACACCAGAGAGGCAACGGGAGATTAGGGAGATAAATAAGTGGCTCAGGAATTGGTGTAGGAAGGAGGGGTTTGGGTTCCTGGAGAACTGGGCCGACTTCTCTGTTGGCTACAGGTTCTATGCTAGGGACGGGCTGCACCTCAATGGGGAGGGTGCAGCTGTGCTGGGGGAGAAAATGGCTAGAAGGTTGGAGGAGTGTTTAAACTAGGGATTGGGGGGGAGGGTATTCATTGTATAGGAGGGGAAGATAGGGTAAACAGTAACCTGGGCACAAGTAATAAAAGTGGGGGTGGCATGGGGGGTGGGGTTAGAACAGTCAATCTAGTAGGAAGGAATAGAGGTAAAGAGAGATGCATAAAGTGCATGTTCACTAATGCCAGAAGCCTCACCAACAAAATGGAGGAATTAGAATTGATTTTGTTGGAAAATAATTATGACATGGTGGGGATTTCGGAGACTTGGCTGGACGAGAGTCATGACTGGGCTGTTAATTTACAGGGCTATTGTCTGTTCAGAAATGACCGTACAAATAGGCGAGGAGGAGGTGTATGTTTATACGTAAAATCATCCTTAAAACCCATCCTGCGTGATAATATAGGTGAATCTAATGGAAATGTAGAGTCTCTGTGGGTGGAGATAAGGGGAGGGGAAAAAATAATAAATTACTGATAGGGGTTTGTTATAAGTCCCCAACAATAATGGAAGTGGAGGAGAATATCCTCATAAAGCAAATAGAAGAAGCAGCGACTCAGGGAGAAGTCATTATTATGGGGGACTTCAACTACCCTGAAATACATTGGGGATCAGAAACCTGCAGTTCTAGCAAAGGTAATAAGTTTTTGAAAACTATAAGAGACAATTACCTTTCACAACTGGTTCAGGACCCAACAAGAAGGGGGGCACTGCTGGACCTAATATTAACCAACAGGCCAGACCGCATATCAAATATACGGGTTGGAGGTCACTTGGGTAATAGTGATCATAACTTAATAAGCTTTCAAGTATCCTTTACTAAGACGTGTAGTAGAGGGGCCACAAGGACACTAAACTTCAGGAAGGCAAATTTCCAACGGTTGAGAGATGATCTTAGTGCAATAAACTGGGACGATGTCCTGAGACATGAAAGTACACAACACAAATGGGAGATGTTTATTAGCATCCTGAATAGGACCTGTGCACAATATATACCCTATGGGAATAAGCATGCTAGAAATAGGAGGAAACCACTATGGCTAAATAAAGCGGTAAGAAGTGCAATATGTGACAAAAAGAAAGCATTTAGGGAATTAAAGCAAGTAGGTAGTGATGAAGCATTAAATAAATACAGAAAATTAAATAACATTTGTAAAAAGCAAATCAAGGCAGCAAAGATTGAGACAGAGAGACTCATTGCCAGAGAAAGTAAAAAGAATCCCAAAATATTTTTTAACTACATAAATAGTAAGAAACTAAAAAATGATGGTGTTGGCCCCTTTAAAAATAGTCTGGGTGAAATGGTGGATGAGGATGAGGAAAAAGCAAATATGCTAAATGACTTTTTTTCAACAGTATTTACACAAGAAAATCCCATGACAGACAATATGATCAGTGATAACAAAAATTCTCAATTAAACGTCACCTGCTTAACCCAAGAGGAAGTACGGCATCGTCTAAAAATCACTAAAATTGACAAATCCCCGGGCCCAGATGGGATACACCCCAGAGTGCTGCAGGAATTAAGTACTGTCATAGATAGACCATTATTTTTAATATTTAAAGATTCCATAATATCAGGGTCTGTACCACAGGACTGGCGTATAGCAAATGTGGTGCCAATATTCAAAAAGGGGACAAAAACTGAACTTGGAAATTATAGGCCAGTAAGCTTAACCTCTACTGTGGGTAAAATCCTAGAGGGTTTTCTAAGAGATGCTATACTGGAGTATCTGAACAAAAATAACCTCATGACCCATTATCAACATGGTTTTACGAGGGACCGTTCCTGTCAAACTAATCTAATAAGCTTCTATGAAGAAGTAAGTTCTGGACTGGACCAAGGAAATGCAGTGGATGTGGTGTATATGGACTTTTCAAAAGCTTTTGATACGGTGCCACACAAAAGGTTGATACATAAAATGAGGGCAATGGGGATAGGGGAAAATATGTGTAAGTGGGTTAAGAACTGGCTTAGTGATAGGAAACAAAGGGTGGTTATTAATGGAACACACTCAGAATGGGTCACAGTTAACAGTGGGGTACCACAGGGGTCAGTGTTGGGCCCGCTTCTATTTAATATATTCATTAATGACCTTGTAGGGGGCATACAGAGTAGAATCTCAATATTTGCAGATGACACTAAACTCTGCAGGGTAATCAATACAGAGGAGGACAATTTTATATTACAGGAGGATTTATGTAAACTAGAAGCTTGGGCTGCTAAATGGCAAATGCGCTTTAATGGGGATAAATGTAAAGTCATGCACTTGGGCAGAGGAAACAAAGGGTATAATTATGTGCTTAATTATAAAACACTGGGCAAAACTATCACTGAAAAAGACCTGGGTGTATGGGTAGATGACAAACTCACATTTAGTGGCCAGTGTCAGGCAGCTGCTGCAAAGGCAAATAAAATAATGGGATGTATTAAAAGAGGCATAGATGCTCATGAGGAGAACATAATTTTACCTCTATACAAGTCACTAGTGCGACCACACTTAGAATACTGTGTACAATTCTGGTCTCCGGTGTATAAGAAAGACATAGCTGAACTAGAGCGGGTCCAGAGAAGAGCGACAAAAGTTATTAGAGGACTAAGGGGTCTGCAATGCCAAGACAGGTTATTAAACTTGGGGTTATTTAGCTTGGAAAAACGAAGGCTTAGGGGTGATCTTATAATAATGTACAAATATATGAGGGGGCAGTACAGAGACCTTTCTAATGATCTCTTTACTCTTAGGCCTGAGACTGGGACAAGGGGGCATCCTCTACGTCTGGAGGGAAGAAGGTTTAATCATAATCACAGACGCGGATTCTTTACTGTAAGAGCAGTGAGACTATGGAACTCTCTGCCACATGATGTTGTAATGAGTGAGTCACTACTAACATTTAAGAGGGGCCTGGATGCCTTTCTTGAAAACTATAATATTACCAGTTATACATACTAGATTCTTTGATAGGGCGTTGATCCAGGGAATTAGTCTGATTGCCGTATCTGGAGTCAGGAAGGAATTTTTTCCCCCAATGTGGAGATTAGTGTTGCCACATGGGGTTTTTTTTTGCCTTCCTCTGGATCAACATGTTAGGCTATGGGTTGAACTAGATGGACTTAAAGTCTTCCTTCAACCTTAAAAACTATGTTACTATGTTACTATGTTACTAAGTGCACATGCACACCAGGTATATGCAAGCGCACTTACTCAGGTGGTGATGTGTCAGTTGCGACGGCTGTGAGGGACGGCAGCTGTGTTTTCAGGTGGCAACAATGACATGTTCACTCCAGGGTCGGGGAAGAATTGGGAACTGGGCAGTTGTTCTTCTTCACCTCTTTTTGGTTTTTTTTCACGGGACAGACTGGGCCCGAGACCTGGTCCCGTGACCCTAGCGGTGTCATTTTAATAAATGGGGGTAGATGTCAGGGAAAGTCTAAGGGGAAAGGGGTATTCATGACGCTATCTGTGGTATATGGCCAGGGTGGCCACCACTGCTTCAGAACCTCTGTGGATGATGACCGGCTGCTAGGATGGTATCGCTCCCCACAGTTGGAGCGTAGTCCCAGGGCAGTGGAGTGGTTCTCTCAGTTCGTACCTTGGCAGATGCTCACTTGGTCAACAGTACCTTTGGTGTTACAGGCGGCCTCTGTGGCCAATGGTCGCCACTAATGAAATTCTCACACACCACAGTTGAAATTCAGTGGCTTTTACTCAGGTGTTAAACATGGCCACCGGGTGCGCTCCTTGCCATTCTCCGGTTCACTTTCTCCATCGGGTTAGTGCAGTCAAACCACATTTGGTGCCCTTCCTTTCTCTCTAAGTGTCACAGTCTCTGGTGTTCTGTCTCTCCCAGTGCTATACGGAGTAGTTTTCTTCTGGGCGAGCGTAGCATTGCTATGCCCTCAAGCTCTCAACGAACTCTGCAGCACAGAGCTCAAGTACCGGCAGCTATGAGTACTTATTCGTGTCCCCACTCCCGAGGCACTGCCCTCTAGTTCAGCCACCTTCCCCAAGTTGTGTCGGGTGTTCGGCCACAACTCCCATTAGAAGATTGAGGCCTTTGGTTCAACGGTATGAGCTTGCAGCATCCGCACCGTGTTCAGGGCCGGGTCCCTGTCCCCACCAACCCCTCTGTCTCGTCAGATTCGGGTGTACGGGGGAATCACTGTCTCTGCCACACCCCAAGGGCTCTTTTCTTTCTCTGCCTGTCAGCATTTCTCTCCCATGGGCAAGCGTGGTGGTGCTCTATCCCATGGGAGTCAGCACCACATAGCCTCTACACTCCTGACTACCACTCCTCGTCAGTTGGTGTTACTCCTATTGTCTCCTTCTACTGTCTGACTCCCTACTCTGACACATCACTGCCCCCTCATATGAACCTGGGTCCTCCCTTAGGATCCACCCACCATCCCAGGGCCTAAGGATTGTGTACTGTGTGTGTGTTTTTTGGGCTCAACTGCACCATCCCTACACCTGGAGAACAAGGGCATTGCACTCCCTAACCGCAGGAGTGCAGTACCTCTGGTGGCAGCTCCCCCGGTGGGGCGCCACAGCAGTATCGGGTTTCAGCGTTTGCGAGCAGCTGTGGCACCACTGACGGTACTGCGCAATGTACCAGTACTGCCAGTGGGCACCATATTTTCACACCCATCACTTGGATGTGCAAATATTGTGGAGGCAAATGATAGCATGATATCTGGATTCTGGAAGTGACAGATTGGACAGCGCAATTATATAGAACATTCATCCACAGAATGGCAGCAACTCACCGGTGTTTCTTTATTTTTTATTCCATATAAACAGAGAGAAGGGAGAGGAAAGCTCTGTGCCGACTCGCTGGTGCCCAGCTGCCCTGAAGTAAGTGTCATAGCGCAATTATGTAACTGCTCCCCTGTGCGCTGTCTCTGTCCCCCTGTGTGCTGTCTCTGGCCCACTGTGCGAACTGTGGCTGGTCCATACACACATAAATATGCTTGAATTTAAACCATTTCACTGTAGCTCTGGCAGTATGTTTACAGTTGTTGTCCTACGGAAGGATTTCCTATGCCCCAATCTCAATTATTTTGCAGCCTTTTAAGGTCTTTGTCCTGAACTGTCCTGTATTTAGCTCCATCATCTTCCCTGCAGAAGAAAAGCACCCCCATATAATGATGCTGCCACCAACATGTTTTGCATTTTGCATTTAGCCTAAAATATTCTACCTTGGTTTCATCTGACCAGAGCACCTTCTTCAACATGCTAGCTGTATCCCCTTCATGGCTTTTTGCACACTTTTTGCCACTCTTCCATGAAGGCCAGATTGGTGAAAGCTATTACTAATAGTTGCCCTGTCTCTGCAGCTCCTCCATGTGACCATGGACCTCTTGGATACTTTTCTAATTGGTGGTCTCCTTTGTTGGGATGTCAGTTTAGGTTGACAGCCATATCTTGTTAGATTTGCATTTGTGCTATACTGCTCCCATTTTTGATGTACAGATTGAATTGTAACCTGTGAGAATTTAAGAGCTTAGACTATTTTTTTTTATAAAACCAAATGCTGCTTTAGGGCTCGGACACACTCATCCAAGTTTGACGGACGAGACTCGGAACAGGCCTCCTGAACAGGGTCACTGCTCCAGCCTGTTCCGAGTCTCGTCCGTGAAACTCGTGTGTAACTAGAAGAGTGTGTCCGACCCCTTATACTTAACCATGAGAGATGTGAGAACTTGATCAATAAGAGCATGACCAAAGAGACCTCCACGAATCACAAGAATGGGTCTGTACAGTGCACAATTATAATGGAGCAGTAGCTTGGCATGTGCAATATCATTCCATTTGTTCTCTAAAGAACCAACTGAAAAAGCAAGCAGTGTACTCTACTATTTCTGGCATTCTGATGGGGTTCTGAGAGTTCCATTCTCAGGATTGGTGGTGGTCCTATTGCTCGGGCTCGCACTCATATTTTATAGCTAACTATAATAACTCTAAAGATTTGGAATAACTTTTTCTTTGCTGTGTGTATAAGCAATGTGAATATTATTTCCTTTCTCACGTCTTCTCATAAATTTACAGTATTATTGTTGCTTTGGATTAATACTAATTTTTTTAAGGGAGATGTCAAAGTTTCTTACCATGGCAACAAGCAAATTAAATAAGTAATTTGCATGCTGCAATATAATACTGTTACATTTGTATTCAGAAATATACATGCCAGTTGCAATCAAGGCAATGCACTCCTCAGCTAATTATAATCTATCACTCAAGTGTCTTTATGTGTATTTAATTCTCGCCAGACTTATTGCTAAAATCCATCTTACTCAAGGACTTGCTAGATATCAAATAGTAATCAAACCACTGTAGTACATCATTAATCACTGACTGTCTTGTTTCAGTTTAGAGACTTGCTTTTTGTCATACTGTATTAAACTAGTGTGTTATCTTTCTACTACTGATGGGTTATGGTGTCCTGACCCATGCAAAGATACCAAATGGTTTGTCTTCCTCTCACTTGTATAGACTGTTCAGTGACCGGGCTGGCACCATTTTATCAGCCTGTGAATTCTGATGGAACAAATCTAACATGACATGACATTTGTTTTCTACTTTTTTTTCCAAATGGAACTGAGCAGAACAAGAAGCTAAATGTTACATTCAGCCAAAGGAAGTCTCTCTGACGTTCAATTTTTTTAGCCTCGGTTTCTTTTAAGAAATTGTGGTTAAGTTGTTATTGTAAATTATTGTGTCCCAAAATTGCAAGTCTGTTTACTCCTTAAAAAATCAGTCACTGGATTTCACAATGCAAACTGCATATATTACTAAAGGGTAATTCCCAAAATGACTTGATAATTTGCTAATCACTGGTCGTCCAGCTGCTTGGACTCCTAGCAGTTCTGGAATATTTTTGCAGTGCCATCTTCCATAAAGAACAGGTGCGCAGGCTTGACTTTTTCTACATTCATTGTCTATGGGACTGCTGAAAATATCAAAGCATTGTACTCTCATTTCTCTGGCAGTCCCATAGACAATAGAGAGGAGGCCAAGAATGCAAATCTCCATTCCTGACAGGACAGGGCTCTGGCTTTGCGTAGCCACATTTCGGGGGTTCTAGGGTCTAGCATTCATTACGTTATCATCTAATGTGGATAACTTTTATTTTAGTAACATCTATTTAAATATATCACAGTTTTAGGCATGAATGCAAAAAAAGAAAAATATTAAAATCTTCAGTGGTTGATACCTTTTAATGGCTAACTGAAAAGATGGTAAGAAAAAGCAAAGCAAGCTTTCAAGACTACTCGGGTCTCTTCATCAGGCTAATAACGACACAAATTCTGAACACACACACACACACAAATGAATGACTGGAAAATGCAGCATGGTGAGGTGAAAAATAATATATAGAATCCTACAGAACGTAAGCCCGTGACCAGTGGAGTACCATCCGCGGTCGCAGGGGTAGCAAGTCACACCGGGCCCGGAGGTACAGGGGCCCGGAGCCTGCAGACCCCTGCTACCGCTGCGCCAGCTGTGTGGCGCTCTACCCGACCAGTCCCCAGGTGGATGATCACGGCCGCCGGAGCACTACTGGCCCTCACCACTGATGCTGCTGCCACCCCTCCCCCCTTCTTCCTCTCGCAGTCAGACTGCGGGAGCAAGCTGGGGACTGTAGGAGTGGAGACTTGCGGCAGCACGCCTACCTGTCTGCCGAAGAGGAGCTGGTTAGAGTCTTCCGGCCTAGCCTGTTCTCCTCCTCCTCCTCCTCACACAGCACTGCTTTAGTCACTGCTTCCTGGGCCTGGCATGAAGACCTTCAGGGAGCATGGAGCACACAGAAGAGAAGGTGCATTGTGTGTGTGTGTGTTGACTGTGTGTGCAGTGTGCTGTGCAGAGTGACTGTGTGTGCAATGTATGTGACTGTGTGTGCAATGTATGTGATTGTGTGTGCAATGTATGTGACTGTGTGTGCAATGTATGTGACTGTGTGTGCAATGTATGTGACTGTGTGTGCAGTGTATGTGATTGTGTGTGCAGTGTATGTGACTGTGTGTGCAATGTATGTGAATGTGGCCTTGTTCACACACAATTTGCGTTTTGTTTAGTACTTAAAAAACCACATGCGTTTTTCTTAGAGTGCCAAAAAGTGTCCCTTGTGTGTCTGAAAGGTTTAGAAACATTTTTGGACTTAGGCCAGGGTCACATCTACGTTTTGACCCTAGCCTGCCAGATTCCGGTTTTAACATAGAACTTTTCCCTGCACCGCATAGCGTTACCGCTATGCGGTGCTGGACAACGCAGTCCCTAGTTACCTGATGTTTACCTTAGCGACCTGTCACACAGGCAGCTGCTTGGAGTGCGCTTTACAGCGCCGCACCGGAAACGCTGTCTGCAAAGTTTCCTGTGCGGCGCTGTAAAGCGCACTCTAAGCAGCTGCCTGTGTGAAAGGTCGTTAAGGTAAACATCGGGTAACTAGGGACTGCATTTTCCAGCACCGCATAGCGGTAACGCTTTGCGGTGCAGGGAAATGTTCTATGTTAAAACCGGAATCCGGCAGGCTAGGGTCAAAACGTAGATGTGACCCTGGCCTTAGTCATTTTTTCAACAAAAACGCAAGCAAAAAACGCTAGCGTTAACGCATGGTGCCTAAATGTGCCATTAAAAAAAGCATGCGTTTCCCATAGGCCCCATGTTATAGAAACGAATTGTGTTTTTTTACAGCACCCAAAAACGCTGCATGCAGCGTTTTTTGGACTGGAGGAAAAAAACTCAAGTGTAGTGAAAAAACGCAGCTACACACAATTGCACCCTGCGTTAATGGATCTGTGTTTTTTTTAACAGCTACAAAAACACAGAGAAGCCCAAAAAAGCTGATATGTGTGAACAAGGCCTGTGTGTGCAGTGTATGTGACTGTGTGTGCAATGTATGTGACTGTGTGTGCAGTGTAAGTGACTGTGTGTGCAATGTATGTGACTGTGTGTGCAGTGTATGTGACTGTGTGTGCAATGTATGTGACTGTGTGTGCAATGTATGTGACTGTGTGTGCAATGTATGTGACTGTGTGTGCAATGTATGTGACTGTGTGTGCAATATATGTGACTGTGTGTGCAATGTATGTGACTGTGTGTGCAATGTATGTAATTGTGTGTGCAATGTATGTGACTGTGTGTGCAATGCATGTGACTGTGTGCAATGTATGTGACTGTGTGTGCAATGTATTTGACTGTGGCCAGGGTCACATTCCCGTTTTTTCTTTTTAAATCCTGATCCGGTTTTGAGCTTTCAAAAAGCTCAAAACCGGACCAGGAAACGCTCCTCATAGGAGCCAATGCAAAACACCGGATGGCTTCACAAGCCATCCGGTGGCCGTATCCGGCACTGCTGCCTGTGTTAAAAATCATGCAGGCAGCAGTTTTCGCAGCGTTTCCCTGTACCGCACTGCAGTTGCCGGATGGCTCAGGATGTGTAATCCTGAGCCATCCGGTAACTGCATAGGTTGCTGATCCCGGCTATTGCCGGGATCAGCAAACTGTCCTATGAGTATTAAACAGTTTAAATAACTAACCAAAGTAATGTTTCAGGTCTATAGGGGGGCTTAGACCCCTTATAGACCTGAAACATTACTTTGGTTAGTTATTTAAACTATTTAATACTCATAGGACAGTTTGCTGATCCTGGCAATAGCCGGGATCAGCAACCTATGCAGTTACCGGATGGCTCAGGATTACACATCCTGAGCCATCCGGCAACTGCAGTGCGGTATTCAGCACACATTTTCGGAGGAAAATGTGTGTGACCGGCATTGCATTCACCGCATCCGGATCCGGATGTGGTGAATGCAATTCATGTTTTAAATGTGACCCTAGCCTGTGTGTGCAATGTATGTGACTGTGTGTGCAATGTATGTGACTGGTTGGCTTCAAACTGCAGTTTTTTCACTGATCAGTGTCCATCCAGTTTGTGTGCCAAAACCAGGAGTGTCTCCTTTACTCAGAACATTTGTCAATCTTTCAATTATACTTTTTCTCTGCAAGTTCCTCTCCGGGTTTTGGCACACAAACTGGAAGGACACTGATCAGTGAAAAAACTGCAGTGTGAAGCCAGCCACTGTGTGTGCAATGTATGTGATTGTGTGTGCAATGTATATGACTGTGTGCAATGCATGTGACTGTGTGCCATGTATGTCACTGTGTGTGCAATGTATGTGACTGTGTGCGCGGTGAGCAGGCTGTGTGTGCAGAATTATATCATTATAGTGAGGCGGCATTGTATTATCTGGAGCGGCTGCGAGGCGGCATTGTATTATCGGGGGCGGCTGTGAGGCGGCATTGTATTATCTGGAGCGGCTGTGAGGCAGCATTGTATTCTCTGGAGCGGCTGTGAGGCAGCATTGTATTATCTGGAGTGGCTGTGAGGCGGCATTATACTATAATTGAGGATCATATATACCTGGGTGAGGGACATTAATACATAATGAAGGGGAGAGGGGTCAATTCGTGAGTCTTTATAGGAACATTACATTGGACCTGTACATCTGACCAATGTGGGCGCGCAGGGGAAGGGGCCCAGGTCCAAATTTCGCACCGGGGCCCTTCGGACTCTAGTTACACCACTGCCCGTGACGGCAGGGTCTTCTCTCCTCTGTACCAGTCTATCATTGTTAATTTGTTTACTGTAAAATACATTTGTTTTTTTGTATGAAATCCCTTTCATGTACAGCACCATGGAATTAATGTTGCTATATAAATAAATAATAATGATAACAATAATATCATAATAAAATAAGAATGCTTTCAAACTTAGAAGCGATAATAACATATTTTTATCAATTAACAAAATGTGAAGTGATTAACCAAAAAAAAGACATGTAAATCAAATCAATAATTGGTACGATAACCTTTTGCCTTCAAAACAGCATCTTCTAGGTACACTTGCACAGTTTTTGAAGGAACTCCATGGCAGTTGATCCAATCATCCTGGAGAACTATCCATAGATCTTCTGTGGATGTAGGTTTGTGCAAATTTTTCTGTGTCTTCACTTCATCTGACAGGCTCAATGAAGATGAGATGAGGGCCATGTCAATAATTAGAAGACTTCTTATCTTTCTTTACACTGAAGATAATTCTTAATTTGTAATACTTAGGCTGGGGTCACATTTGGGCAGGCAATTGCGTTCACCGATGTGGTGAACGCAATTGCTTTCACACACATTTTGTTTCCAAAATGTGTGCTGTGAACCACAATGCGGTAACCGTATTGCTCCGAATGTGTAATCCGGAGCAATGCGGTTACCGTATACTTTGTTCATCCCTACTGCCGCAGGGATAAGCAAAGTGTTAAATGTGTAGTAACACATTAAATATTAATATTAGCTGTGGGCAACATGTCTCTAGGGGGTATCCTATCCCCCCAGAGACATGCTGTCCACTCCTCTCAGCATGTTAGGGGTTAATAAGCCATTTACAGTAAGTCGGCTATTGTCAGCTTTGTACTAATTTAATAATGAAGCCGCGGCTCCCCTGACAGTAGAGCAGATACTGCACGTAATGTACGTATAGTATTTGCCGCTGTCCGAGGTCCTGTAGTCATTTACATTAGGTCTATGGGCAGCGCACCTCCATAGTCCTCATGTTAATGGTTACAGGACCCTGGACAGCGGCAGATACTATACGTACATTACCTACAGTATCTGCTCTACTGTCAGGGGAGCCGCGGCTTCATTAATAAATTAGTACAAAGCCGACAATAGCCGGCTTACTGTAAATGGCTTATTAACCCCTAACATGCTGAGAGGAGTGGACAGCATGTCTCTGGGGGGGTGGACACCCCCTAGAGACATGTTGCCCACAGCTAATATTAATATTTAATGTTTTAACACACATTTAACACTTTGTTCATCCCTGGGCAGAAGGGATGAACAAAGTATACGGTAACCGCATTGCTCCGGATTACACATCCGGAGCAATACGGTTACCGCATTGCAATTGCCAGAACCACTCCGAAAACTAGGCCACTCAGTCTTTATGGAAAAAAGGAGATTTTTTTTTGTTTTGTTTTCATATGTACATATTCCTGTACTCAGAGGTGGTTTAATGATCAAACCGGATAGTAGTAGTGCCCAGTGAAGTGGGTATTATACAGAGAGGCTTTGTAATCACTAGTACCTTGTTTGGTTGGTGTATATATACGGCAGCCTGGATAAGCAAAGTATACGGGAACCGGATTGCTCATGATTACACATCCTGAGCAATCCGGGTATCGCAATGCGGGGCACAGAATCGTTCCGAAAACTGCAGCCTGCATGATTTTTCACACAGGCTGCAGATCCGGGGCTGGTAACTGGATTGCATGTAGAGCAATCCGGTTACCATAATGGGCTCCTATGGGGAGCGGTTCCTGCTCAGGGTTTGAGCTTTTTGAAATCTCAAAACCGGATCAGGTTTCCAAAATTGAGCCGCAAATGTGACCCTAGCCTAATGTGAATATCTCAGGAATCTAATAGCATAGAGCAATGAAAAGACAGAGACTAAGGCTGGGGCTATACTTGGAGGGACATTTTTGGGAAGCCTGCGGTAATGCCAGGCGGTTTTTTTCTGTTGCCAATTTGATGCAGATTTAATGCTCGCGCTAACGCATGCGTTATGTACCATGTGTTAACGCATGTGTTTTCCATAGGAGTCCATGTTAAAAAAAAGCATGCGTTTTTGCAAAGCACCAAAAAATGCTGCTAGCAGCGTTTTTTGTGGGTTTTGCAAAAACGCCTAGCGTTAAACACATTGCACTTTTCCAAGGCTTTTTTAACATGGGAGCCTATGGAGGCGTTAAAGCTAGCGTTTTTCTCAATTTGCAGTTGTGAAAAACTTCAGCTTTTAGCGCTAATGTGACCCCAGCCAAAGGCTGTAAGTTCAATTCTGTAATATCACATGTGCAATAAACAAATTCATAAACACAGTGGGGCCAGCAACAGAAATATTCCTTAGGTAACAGTTCACACACTGAGGAGCTGATAAAGGAAACATCCTTTAGGGTACTGTTCACACACTGCACAGCTGATAACGGAAATCATCTTTAGGGTACAGTTCACATAGTCCCAACCTAAGCACTGTGCAGTACGGTTAACACAAGTCATGAACTGTCCAAGAACCACACTGCAAACAATTCACAAGCAAAACTAAGGCTACATTCACACGGTGCATATTTTTTGTGCTTATTTTCAGTTGCACTTTTTTGCACTTGTGCGGGGCAAAAAAGCGCTACTGCATGTACACAGTGCGCTTTTTTCTGCACGCTTTTCCCGAGCCCATTTTATCATGTGGGCTATGGGAAAAGCGCACTGAAAGAAGCGCAAAGAATTGACATGTTGATTCTTTTCATGCACGCGCTTTTGCAGTGAAAGTGCACAAATGCGCAACGTCTGAACCCAATTCTGCAAAACCTATAGGTTTTGCAGGACTGCGTATCTATAATTGCCTTTTACTGCATTTATGCACGCGCAAAAAAGCACTGCATAAACACAGCAAAACGAAGGAATACATAAATACGCACTGTGTGAACGTAGCTTAAATGGCAGCAATAACAGCTTACGTGCAGCAAAGCAGACCACAGGAAACAGACAAGCTGGAACAATACAGCTTGTTGCTGGAAGGCAACCAGAGATCAGGTGAGGCATAGCAGAGCAAGTGACTGCAGACATGGTAAGAAGAGCAGTCCCAGGATGGCTGGAGAAGGAGCTAAACTCAGGTAATACAAGAGCCAGAGAAGGCACAAAATACTCAAGAGAGGCCTGAATGTCAGACCAAAGCTTAAATAAGCAGGACAGGCAGGGAACACATGTTCATGAGGCAGCAGACGCCATATAGGATAAGGGCAAGAAGACCCAAGGTTAACTGGAAAAGCCAGAATCCTGGCATAATGACATTAACTGGATAGTATTACATCATGTGTAAGTATCTTCCAGGATATCTCAACATTGGGGACACCATTAATCCTGACCAAATACCCAACTCCATTTGTGGAAATGAAACCCTAGACTTGCAAGGAAACTGCAAAATGCTTCAATGTTAAATACACACACTTATTAGTTTATGCTCTCCAGACATTCAACTAATCAGTTTTTCTAAGGGCTAAAAAAACGGATTGGTATGTGTGAACAAGGAATAAGTTTGCCAAATAGTGTTCTGAACGTTTTTGAGAAGTTTTTGGACTTAGTCATTTTTTCATTAAATACGCATATGCGTTAACGCATGCGTTAACGCAGGTGCCTATATGTGCCATGCGTTAACGCATGTGTTTCCCAAAGGGCCCCATGTTAAAAAAACGCATGCAGTGTTTTTTGGAATGGTGGAAAAAAACGCATGTGTTGTTAAAAAACGCAGCTACACTTAAGTGCATCATGAGTTAACGCATGTGGGTTTTTAATAAACAGCTAAAAAACGCAAAGAATGCCAAAAAAGCTGATATGTGTGAGCAAGGCCACAGGTGGTTTTTTTGTTTTTTTGTTTAGTTCGACTTTTTGTGCACAAAAAAAAGGAATTCTAACAACACACACAAAACTTTTAAAACAGAAGTGTCAACATCACACAAATAAATACAAAATGATGATAAATAATGCCCATACCCAAACATTTCAGAGTACAGAACAAAAAAAAAACCAAAACTAACTAACTAACTAATGTTTAACCCCTTAGTGACGGAGCCACTTAGTGGTGGAAACCTTAATGACCAGACCGTTTTTTGCAATTCTGACCAGTGTCCCTTTATGAGGTTATATCTCCGGAACGCTTCAACGGATCCTAGCGATTATTATTGCGCTTCATGTTAGTATTAAATTTTGGTCGATAATTTTTGTGTTTATTTGTGAAAATATAAAATAATTGGCAAACATTTTGAAAATTTGACAATTTTCAAATTTGTAATTTTTATTCTGTTGAACCAGAGCTTTATGTGACACAAAAGAGTTAATAAATAACATTTCCCACATGTCTACTTTACATCAGCAACAATTTTGGAAAAAAAAATTTTTTTGGTTAGGACGTTATAAGGGTTCAAAGTTCATCAGTAATTTTTCATTTTTCCAGCAAAATTTACATAACCTTTTTTTTAGTGACCACATCACATTTGAAGTCTCTTTGAGGGGTGTACATGACAGAAAACACGCAAAAGTGACACCATTCCGAAAACTACACCCCTCAAGCTACTCAAAACTACATTTAAGAAGATTATTAACCCTTCAGGTGCTTCACAGGAACTAAAGCAACGTGGAAACAAAAAATGGCCATTTTAATTTTTCCAACAAAAATGTTCTTTTAGCCTCAATTTTTTCATTTTCACATGGGCAACAGAATAGAATGCATCCTAAAATTTGCCAATTTCTCCTGAGTACACTGATACCTCATATGTGGTCATAAATCACTGTTTGGGCGCACGGCAGGGCTCAGAAGGGAAGGAGCGCAATTTGACTTTTGGAGCTAATTTACCATTCAAAAAGTGAAATGGCACTCCTTCTCTTCTGAGCCCTACCGTGCGCCCAAACAGTGGTTTATGACCACATATGAGGTATCGGTGTACTCAGGAGAAATTGGCCAACAAATTTTAGGATGCATTTTATCCTGTTGCTTATGTGAAAATGAAAAAATTGAGGACAAAAGAAAATTTTTGCGAAAAAAAAGTACTTTTTCATTTTTACAGATCAATTTGTAAAGCCCCAGAGGGTTCAAAGTGCTCTCTATGCATCTAGATAAGTTCCTTGGGGGGTCTAGTTTCCAAAATGGGGTCACTTGTGGGGGAGCCCCAATGTTTAGGCACACAGGGGCTCTCCATACGCGACATGGTGTCCGCTAACAATTTGAATGGAAAATTAGCTCCAATTGTTAGCGGACACCATGTCACGTATGGAGAGCCCCTGTGTGCCTAAACATTGTAGCTCCCCCACAAGTGACCCCATTTTGGAAACGAGACCTCCCAAGGAACTTATCTAGATTGGTGGTGAGCACTTTGAACCCCCAGGTGCTTCACAAATGAATCCTTAAAAATGAAAAAAGAAAATTTGTGTGGAAAAGAAAGTACTTTTTCATTTTTACGGATCAATTTGTGAAGCACATGGGGGTTCAAAGTGCTCTCTATGCATCTAGATAAGTTCCTTGGGGGGTCTGGTTTCCAAAATGGGGTCACTTGTGGGGGAGCTCCAATGTTTAGACACACAGGGGCTCTCCATACGCGACATGGTGTCCGCTAACAATTTGAATGGAAAATTAGCTCCAATTGTTAGCGGACACCATGCCACGTATGGAGAGCCCCTGTGTGCCTAAACATTGCAGCTCCCCCACAAGTGACCCCATTTTGGAAACTAGACCCCCCAAGGAACTTATCTAGATTGATGGTGAGCACTTTGAACCCCCAGGTGCTTCACAAATGAATCCGTAAAAATGAAATAAGAAAATTTTTGTGGAAAAGAAAGTACTTTTTCATTTTTACGGATCAATTTTTGAAGCACCTGGGGGTTTAAAGTGCTCTCTATGCATCTAGATAAGTTCCTTGGGGGGTCTAATTTCCAAAATGGGGTCACTTGTGGGGGAGCGCTAATGTTTAGACACACAGGGGCTCGCCATACACGACATGATATCCACTTACAATTCCAATTTATAGTGGACACCATGTCACGTATGGAGAGTCCATATGTGCCTAAACATTGGAGCTCCCCCACAAGTGACCTCATTTTGGAAACTAGACACCCCAAGGAACATATCTAGATGCATAGTGAGCACTTTGAAGCCCCAGGTGCTTCACAAACTGATCCGTAAAAATGAAAAAGTACTTTTTTTCACAAAAATTTTCTTTTTTTCCTTTTTACAGACTAATTTGTGAAGCACCTGGGGGTTGAAAGTGCTCACTATGCATCTAGATAAGTTCCTTGGGGGTCTAGTTTCCAAAATGTGGTCACTTGTGGGGGAGCTCCAATGTTTAGTCACACAGGGGCTCTCCATATGCGACATGGTGTCCGCTAACAATTTGAATGGAAAATTAGCTCCAATAGTTAGCGGACACCATGTCGCAGCATATGGGGAGCCCCTATGTGCCTACACATTGGAGTTCCCGCACAAGTCACCCCATTTTGGAAACAAGACACCGCAAGGATTATATCTAGGGGTATAGTGAGCATTTGGAACCTACAGCTACTTCACAGAATTTGATAATGTCATATTGAACATTTTCTTTTTTTCACACAATTTCTCACTTTTAGAGCATGTGCACAAGACACGGAGACACCGTGTCCTGGTCGTCTCCTCCCCTGCATTTTTTTTTTGTATTTCTTTATTAAATTTTAAAAAAAACGACGTGGGGCTTCGCCATATTTTTGGTCCAGCCAGGTACAGCAGGCAGCTACGGGCTGCCACCAACTCCTTCTGCCTAGTTTTACCTGGCTGGAAACCAAAAATATAGGGAAGTCCCTTTTTTTTTTTTAATTATTTCATGAAATAATTAA
Organism: Allobates femoralis; assembly: GCA_033576535.1. NCBI lineage: Eukaryota > Metazoa > Chordata > Amphibia > Anura > Aromobatidae > Allobates > Allobates femoralis. Next base: position 658,808,370 of record JARQOC010000003.1, on the reverse strand, counting down.
AAAAAAAAATGGCGTGGGCTTCGCCATATTTTTGGGCCAGCAAGGTACAACTAGGCAGCTGGGGGCTGGAATCCTCAGCGTAGGGAGGCCCAAGCTTTCTGGGCCCCCCCCGCTGCGAATTGCAGCCCGCAGCCGCCCCAGAAAATGGCGCATTCATAGAAGTGCCATTTTCTGGTGCTGTATCCAGCTCTTCCAGCTGCCGTGTAGCGGTGGCAGACTGGGTAATAAGGGGTTAATGCCAGCTTTTTCGCAGCTGGCACTAAGCCCGAGATTCATAACGTCTGGCCAATATTAGACCGGACCATTAGGAATCTCTAGTAATTTGTAAAGAAGACACAAGACAGAGAAAAATATTTTTATTAGAAAAGAAACACAAACACTATTTGGACTCCATCTTTATTATTCTTTGACGTCCGACGTAGTCCAGTGGGAAGGTCCGACGTAGTCCAGTGGGAGGTCCCGCGATGATTCTCAGTTTTATAGCATATGGGGCATCCCTCATATGCTATAAAAGCAGGTTCATTGCCAGGAGGATGACAGGTCATGAACTCAGTGAGTTCATGACCTATCAGAATCCTCGGGTCACAAGGGGTTAACTGTGCTCTTCATGGCGGTCTCCACATCAGGTCAACATCAGTGGTGATCTATCAGGATCCTGGGATCCCATAGGGATCCTGGGATCACCACTGATGGTGATCTGATGTGGAGATCACCATGAAGAGCACAGTTAACAAGGGGTTAACTGTGCTGTTCATGGTGGTCTCCACATCAGATCACCATCAGTGGTGATCTGTCAGGATCCTGGGATCCCATAGGGATCCTGGGATCACCACTGATGGTGATCTGATGTGGAGATCACCATAAAGAGCACAGTTAACAAGGGGTTAACTGTGCTGTTCATGGTGATCTATCAGGATCCTGGGATCCCATAGGGATCCTGGGATCGCCAGTGATGGTGATCTGATGTGGAGATCACCATGAAGAGCACAGTTAACAAGGGGTTAACTGTGCTGTTCATGGTGGTCTCCACATCAGATCACCATCAGTGGTGATCCCAGGATCCCAGGATCCCTATGGGATCCCAGGATCCTGATAGATCACCACTGATGGTGATCTGATGTGGAGACCACCATGAACAGCACATTTAACCCCTTGTGACCCGAGTATTCTGACAGGTCATGAACTCACTGAGTTCATGACCTGTCATTCCCTGGGCCGCACAGCAGGGGTTAACAGCGGCGCACGCGTGCGCGCACACCAGGGTGCGCGCACAGAGGAGGCGAGCGCCGCAGGAGAAGCCCCCAGGACCGGAGGACCGCGGGACCGGAATCAGGATCGTTGGTAGGTAAGAGTGGTGAGGGGGGATTTACTGGGGCTGGGGGGGGCCCTACAAAGAGTTTAGAGGCGGCGGGGCCTCTGGGGAAAAGGCACCGGGCACAAGGCATCAGGGGAGGGGGGCGGGGGGTGCCCGGAGCCCGGAGGCCGGGGGATGCCCGGAGGCCGGGGATGCCCGGAGGCTGGGGGATGCCCGGAGGCTGGGGGATCCCTGCAGGGGACTAGGGTGCACCGGGGTAGGACATTCCCATGCAGCCTGACATGTGTGACATGTCAGGCTGCATGGAGATGCAGGGGAGGCAGCGCACCGCCGCCATTTTTGATTGGTACGGGGGGGGGAGGTGGATGGAGGTGTGGGGGGCCCGGGGGGGGCTCGAGGGGTCTTAGGGGCCTTAGGGGTTAATGGATCACTTTGATCCGACATGTGTTTTCATGTCGGATCAAAGTGAAAGCATTTTTTACAGAGCACTTTCACTTTTGTAATGTGATGATCGGTAAACGGTGTTTACCGGTCATCACATTACAGGTGCGGGTACAAAAACAGCTAATTACTAATCTCTAGGGTGTCAGCTACAATCGGTACGCTGACACCCTAGAGGTATTAGCTCCAGGGGCGGCGCTACAGGGCTTTTTCCTGCCAACGTCTACAGACGTCGGCTAGGCTTTAGTACCCTTTTTTTCCGACGTCTGTAGACGTTAGGCTGTCGTCTAGAGGTTAAACACCCAAAATAAACAAAACACCACCATAATCGTCCTGGTGCAGCCACCCTGGTGACTCCACCCTCCTTATGTTGCTGCCTCACAACACTAGCCACCCTACACCTGCTGGTGCTGCCAGGCCACTGCCCCAGGGCCATTAAAGTAGGAGCAGTATGCGTTTCTGTTGCTCCTGGCATCCTGCTGACTCAGACCTTGGCTCAGCGGCTAGAGTGGTGCCACACCATGGTCAGCAGCACGCCAATCCCATGAAGCTCCCATGTTGTGGGGTCCACAGAATCCACATAACTTGCCGGCGTGTATAATGACCGATCCCTACGACGCAGGAAGTTATGCAGCACACAGCAGGCCAGCACTACCACATCGATAGATTCCAGTTTCATATGCAAAGGTGTATGAAACACGCCGAATCTATTGGCCATGATCCCAAACGTATTTTCAACCACACGGCGAGCCTGGAATAGCCGGTAATTGAAAATGCGCTGCTCAGAAGTAACCGTCCTCTGGGGATATGGCCGTAGTAGGTGAGCATGAAGTGGGAAGGCTTCATCCCCCACAAACGCAAAGTTGAGATGACCGGTTGTCTCATCATTTGAGGGCATTGTCAATGAGGAGGGTGTTTTGTGGCCTGGAAAGCCATCCATCCATTTTGCGCCACACAATAGATCCATCAAACACATCATCATTACAAACTACATACACCAGGACTTGGGTGTCTGCTACAGTACACAAGAACGGATTGTAATGTAAATCGTAATTATGGATAGTAATGTAAAGATGTATCAAACACTATACACAGCCATATCACAAATCATGTCTGAACATCAGTACTTACTTAATGACTCTGGGCAGCAAGCGTGCTGTAGTTGGGTCGTTAGTGTTTTTTATGTGGTAACCATCAAATCACAGAGCATCTGCGTCATCTAATCCACGTAGCCGCCTGGGCGTTGGCACGTGCGACTACTGATTAGGTGCCTGTGCTGCTTTGTGATTGGTCATGTTTAGTGATGGGGGAATCCTAAATTACTCGGAATCGCTTGACTCTAGCGAGTCCGAGCACAGGACTCGCTACTCGTTGCGAGTCTAGCGAGTCCAATGTTAATGAATGGGGAAGCGAGTAATAGCGAGTAGTGTAAGATTTACAAATCGCAGATGTGTCTCGGAAGCTTCAGCCTGAAGCAATCCTAGTTTTGTCATTTATTTGCATTGGACTAGTTTACTTTGCAACTGTAATCGCTGGCTGGGAAACTCGCACAGATAAGAGTCCTGTCTTCTTTGTGTGCAGGCTCCAGGGTCCTAGAGCCTGCCTGCTGCCTGATGTAGCAGAGCTGAGATTGTTCTCAGTCTGCTCATTCCCTGTGTACAGACATGAATGTCTGTGCACAGAGATGATGTAGCAGAGCTGAGATTGTTCTCAGTCTGCTCATTCCCTGTGTACAGACATGAATGTCTGTGCACAGAGATGATGTAGCAGAGCTGAGATTGTTCTCAGTCTGCTCATTCCCTGTGCATATACATCTATATCTATGCACAGGGATGAGCAGAGAGGACATCGCGTTTTGGACTGCGTCGGACGGAAGAGGATTTTTTTAATTAAAGATGGAGTCTCTAATGGCTTTTTTTTTTTATTTCTAATAAAAAAATTTCTCTGTGTTGTGTTTTTTTTAAAACAATTTAATAGAAATTCATGGCGGTCATGTCTAATATTGGCGTGACCGCCATAAATTTCGGGCTTAGGGCCAGCTGATAATACAAAGCTGGCCCTAACCTCTATTACCCAGCGTGCCACCGCCACCAGGGCCGCTGGAAGAGCGGGGTTCAGCGCCAGAGGATGGCGCTTCAATGAACGTGCCATCTTCTGGGGCGGCTGCGGGCTGCAATTTGCAGCGAGGGGTGCCCAGAAAGCTTGGGCATCCCTGCGCTGCGGATTCCAGCCCCCAGCTGCTTAGCTGTACCTGGCTAGACATAGAAATTGCGCGGAGCCCCACGCATTTTTTTGACTCCGACTCCGAGACGACTCCGACTCCGAGACGACTCCGACTCCGACTCGACTCCGAGACGACTCCGACTCCGAGACGACTCCGACTCCGACTCGACTCCGACTCCGACTCCGAGACGACTCCGAGACGACTCCGACTCCGAGACGACTCCGACTCTGACTCCGACTCGACTCCGAGACGACTCCGACTCCGAGACGACTCCGACTCCGAGACGACTCCGAGACGATTCCGACTCCGACTCCAAGACGACTCCGACTCCGAGACGACTCCGACTCCGAGACGACTCCGACTCCGACTCCGAGACGACTCCGACTCCGAGACGACTCCAACTCCGAGACGACTCCGACTCCGACTCGACTCCGAGACGATTCCGACTCCGAGACGACTCCGACTCCGAGACGACTCCGACTCCGAGACGACTCCGACTCGACTCCGAGACGACTCCGACTCCGAGACGACTCCAACTCCGAGACAACTCCGACTCCGAGACGACTCCGACTCCGACTCGACTCCGAGACGACTCCGACTCCGAGACGACTCCGACTCCGAGGCGACTCCGACTCCGAGGCGACTCCGACTCTGAGGCGACTCCGACTCTGAGACTCCGACTCTGAGGAGACTCCGAGACGACTCCGACTCCGAGGCGACTCCGACTCCAAAGCGACTCCGACTCTGAGGCGACTCTGACTCTGAGGCGACTCCGACTCTGAGACTCTGACTCTGAGACTCTGACTCTGAGACTCTGACTCTGAGACTCTGACTCTGAAATTCATTAAATAATAAAAAAAATGCGTGGGGCTCCGCGCAATTTCTATGTCTAGCCAGGTACAGCTAAGCAGCTGGGGGCTGGAATCCACAGCACAGGGATGCCCAAGCTTTCTGGGCACCCCCCGCTGCAAATTGCAGCCCGCAGCCGCCCCAGAAGATGGCGCGTTCATTGAAGCGCCATCCTCTGGCGCTGAACCCCGCTCTTCCAGCGGCCCTGGTGGCAGTGGCACGCTGGGTAATAAAGGGGTTAATACCAGCTTTGTTATACAAGCTGGTATTAAGCCCGAGATTCTTAATGTCAGGCCACGTTTGACCCAGCCACTAAGAATCTCCAATAAAGGGTTAAAAAAACACAACACAGAGAAAAATTTTTATTTGAAATAAAAAAAAAAGCCATTAGGGACTTCATCTTTAATTAAAAAAATCCTCTTCTGTCCGACGCAGTCCAAAACGCGATGTCCTCTCTGCTACATCCCCTGTGCATAAATATAGATGTCTATGCACAGGGAATGAGCAGACTGAGAACAATCTCAGCACTGCTACATCATGTCTGTGAGCAGGCAGGTTCTAGGACCCTGGAGCTGCACAGAGAAGACAGCTGGACTCGGCTCGCAATGTAACAGCAGTTATCTGCGAGTTTCCCTGCTATCACTGGCACAGTAGCCGAGTCTAATGCAAACAATGGCAATCCTAGTGTTGTCAGCGTTTCTGACAAAACTAGGATTGATATTGATTTGCATTGGACTCGTGCGAGTAATCACTGGGAAACTTGCAGACTACCGAGTCCTGCGAGTCCCTTACTACTCGCCGAGTAACGAGTCCTAGCGAGTAGATTCGCCCATCCCTAGTCATGTTGTGTTTAAAATTGTGGCCAGCTGGTCCGCCACTCATGCACCTACTTCAATGTGCATTGTTCTAGAAGGGTCTCATCCCCAGAACTCTGTTGGACAGACGGTAAGTCGGTGGATATGCTATTGTGCTTCTCATGCATGGTATATTATTTTCAGCTTCCGACCCATATTTCACGAGATGTATGGGTGGGTTATGTCAGGCTTCATGTAGCGTCATGTAGATGTGTGGTTTGCGATGGCTACACATCGTTAACCCCCTCCGTGTCCTGTTTCACACATAATGATCCTTGCCACCAATGACATGACAATGTGTCCTACAGCACTACATCGTTCAATAAATATGAGTTGAGGTCATTCCTGTGTCTAAATTTTGTGTGGTACGCCATGTGTGCCATTTCAACATGATACAGCTTTGTAACTTTGCCTGCCCAGGCCCAAACCACATATACCCTAAGTCATGTGCAGCATGTCACATCTGTGTACACATATAAAGGCTATTAGTGCTTCTGCATACACAAGCTGTCATTGCAAGTGCTGGACATGGATTGGCCACACAGAGTAGGGTGTGACCTGATATGTACATGTATGTGTTTGGGTAACACACTATGTTTTTCTTTGGCAGATGGCTGAGAGTCCTGATTTTGTGCTTGACCTCTTAGCCATGTACCAGGACCATGAATGCCTGTGGCGGGTTGCGTCGCCGGACTGTAAGAACAGGGCAGCGAGGGCTGTGGCCTACGGGCACCTTGTCAAGCTGGCAAACCGGATCGACCAAAGTAAGACCTGGACGGTGCCGATGGTTGTGGAAAAAATCAAGCGGCTGCGCACCGTGTTCACCAAAGAGCATAAAAAGTTGTTGGAGGCTCGGTCTGGGGCTGGAGCTGGAGAGGTCCGTAAGCCATGTCTGTGGTATTATGACCTCCTCACCTTCACCCTGGCCAGGAGGCTTATCGGCCAACACGGTGCAGCAGCCGCCTTGCCCAACCATCTTCGGCCACAAGCCAAGAGCCTGCCCCATCACAGGAGGTGCGTAATTGTTGTTTTGCTACCTATGTCCACACCTTGGTGATTGCACTGATGTTTGGGTTCGTGGACATGTCGAAGGCACAATCGTGTTGTACTTCACCATTCCTCTGTGTGTTCTGCTGTGTGTTAGCTCGTGGCACAGATTGTGCTGTGTTATGTTGGGGCACTTGGCATACCAATTTGGAGCCTCAGGTGAGTACAGAGCACTGATCTACTTCTTTCTTCATCTGTGTTTTTCAACCCTGCTACTGTTGATTTTGGTGTTTGGCATGCTCAGATATGCGCCATCTGGTGCTGGGTGGTTGGTTGTGGTAATTGATGTCAGTACATTGCTACTCTTGTTAATTTTTGTATTTTCTATGTTTGATTTACAGGCCCCTCAGGAGTCTGGCTCCAGTTTGATGGAGCAGGTGTCTGATCCCAGTGGTGGGGGGCCGTGCCCAGGGCCCAGCTCAGGAATACAAAGGCGACGCACACCGGCACCACCCAACACTAAACTGGGTACCTGGGCAAAACATGTCCTATTGGACTGAGAGAGGACCCCCACCACTTCAATTGGGCAAATGGCCAGTGAGTGGGTGTGTCGCATGGAGCCGGAACAACATGCCATCGCCGAGAGGGCCATCATTTGGGTCACGGAAGTGGGCGTTGATGGGGCACTGAGATGGGGTGGTTACATTGCCATTCCCAAGAAAACACCCCAGTGCCCTCTGCACCCCGACAACCCATGGCTAGAGGTCACCAAAATCAGGATCCTCCACGTCCCCTGACTCACCATGGCCGGGACTCCGGGGGACAGGCGTTTTCTTCTTCCTCCTTGTCACGGATGGACCGCGCCTGCCGGTAGTGGGGCCCGGTGGTACAGATTAAAATGAAGACGTCGTTAGGTGAACAGATTAGGGGTTAATTTGTTTTGTGACGCCACCTATGAGAGTTCCGGTAACTGTACCGGCGCTGCGGGGCCTCCGGGGGATGGAATGCAGCAAGATGGAATGCTCCCCACAGGCTGAGCGATGATCAACGGAGCCAGAAGCTGCACAAGACGTTCTGAGGCAGCTGCGGTTACCTTAGTATGCGGATGGACAGTTCATAATAAGGCACGGACACTGTAAGTCTCTGTAACGGGTTCTTTACTGTAACCAGCAAGCAGTACATGGTATACAGTTAAGGGTAGTGGACCGGGTGGACTCAGCAATGACCAGTGTTTCTCAGAGATCCGCGGTGTTCCTCCATTCTAACTAAACTTGTGTTGCCGTTGTCGCCCAGGAATGCCAGATCGGGTACAAGGAGGCTGCTTCAATGCCCTACCTAGGGTATATGTTCTGGGTGCTTTGTGGAGCCTTGGGTCCTTTTGGTGGGTACACCACTGGCTAGATGACTGTGTGTGGTGGTGGTGGGGTGCTCCTGTGAAGCGGTCCCTCCACTCCTCTGGTTCGCATAGCAGTGCTGAACTACTACTAGTTTCAGTACCAGCAGACCGGCTGTAGATGGACACGGTATGATTTTGGACCCGCATGTAGATGCCCGTAGATCGGTTGTTAAGGCACCAGGAATAATGGCGCTCAACCGGGGTGATGGCCAGGGGGCTGCACGGGACTGTGCAGGCCCCCTCTCCTAGGTTGCAGAGCTCGTTGGTTTAGCTCCTTCTCCTACGTTGTTCTTTTGCCTTCTCTTAACTCACTAACTGTACTCAGTTTTCCACTACACACTACCACTACACTCCGCCCACCAGGACCTGATTGGCCCTCTATGCTGATGATGCATGTAGGGTATGGATCTCTGAGTTAACTGTGTGACTGCTGAGTCAGAGAATATTGCTGCTGCTGTTTTGGTTGCAATACCCTCCTGTGACACACTCGGTGCGGGGCGCCACACTCCCCCTTGGTGAAATACACTTGTCCCCGAGTGTCGCGCTACCCAACATTACAGAGATATTTTGTATTTTTATAACAAACATTTTTATTAATAACAGGTACATTTTACTTAAGATGTTGCAAGTAAAGAAAACAGGCTAAACACTTTGCGGGCCCGGCGGGTGGTCGGCTGTCCTTAGTATGAGTCCAGGCTATAGCCGCCAGGTTGCAGTGTTGCCGATTAAACAGGCAGAAGTCTTTTGCAAAGTTCAAACAGCAAAGTCACTTGTGGAGGGCACTGTTGCGCACCCGTATAGCTAACCACCCATCACAGCACGCATGTCGCTCATAGGTAATACTGTCCCCTCTATACAGATCGCGATCAGGGTGTCCTTGCGGCAAGTGTGACTCGACATCACGGCGCCCCACAAACACTTCCTCATACACGCCCTCCTCCCTGGCAAAACCCCACCCAATGGATATGTTGAAAGTGCTCACCCTTCCTTTCTTGCGGAGTTCGTCAGGCAGCGGGGGTTGGAGGCGCGGGCCTCCATGTTGGCGCACATCCGAGCCCGCCACTCCTCTCTGCGGATGCGACGTATATCATCGTCGGAGCGGTGCGGAGTGTGAATAAAGTCACTGCAACGTGTAGGCTGTTGAACGGCTTGAGTTTGGTGGGCAGTCTGGATCGGAACCCGGTTGAACGGCATTGGGGAAGGTGTTGCGGATGCACCCGACCAGCGTATTCGAGCAGACTGCTCGGCCGAAGGGTCTATGGTATCTCCCCAGGCAAATCCGGTGTAGAGGTCCTCAGCGGTGCTGTGGGTCTTGTCGTCATCATCATCCTCCTCTCCCTCAACGATCACATCGGGCTGATCGGAACACAGAGACGTTGGAATGGAATCCTCCGGATAACGGGGTGTCAGTGCTGTGGCTCCTTCCACAGGGTTGTCTTGCAGGGCTTCCAGGCTGCCTGCCTCTTCTTCTGTTACATCGGGTAGTTGTGTTTCGATCCCAGTGACCAGATAGGCCTCTGTGGTTGCAGAGGAGGCCTCCGGTTCAAGGGAGAACAGGTGTCAGTCTCTGGAGTAGTAGAGAGACCAGTTACAGGTTCCTCAGTGGTAACTAGGTAGGTAAGGGCTTCTTCTATGTAGCAGGTTGCAAGCTCCGGCTCTAAAACGGATTCGGCTGCAGTTTCAGGCACTGGAACGGGGTGGACTGAGGTCTCCACCGGGATGACGCAATCTATTGGCTCTGGTGAGGAAGCAGGACAGGTGGTGGACGTTGGTGAAGCGGTGAAACTGGAGATGTCGTCTGGTCCTGGAGTGGTTATACCCGAGCGACTCTGCTGCATCGCACAATGTAGTCTGCTGCCCAAGCTCGCGCTCTAACTGCGGATCGTCCACTCGACGGTTTCCATTAGCCGCACTCTGAGGTCTTGCAGAGCCTCTTGCCAGAAGTTGGGGCTGCCGTCGATTGTTAAGACGGGACCCGGAGCCGGATGACCTATGGCTGCTCTGGCCTCCGCCTCGACCTGCTGCATTAGGTCGTGAAGTCTTGTGCTGGTCATCTTTGTAGAGGAACCACACCCGTCCAAACCGGTAACCATTCTGGTGAAGAGCTGGTGAAGAAGAAGCTGACACTCCCACTTCCTTGGGGGTTTTTGTAGTCCAATTGTGGGGAAAAAGTCTTTGGTCCGCCCCCATGGTTGTTTCGAGCAATCAGGGCGGACAATGATTTTGGCGCCTTTGCATTGGCCCTCCCACGAAGAGGGGCGGTAGCTCACCCCTGGGCTTGCACGTGGTGATCCTCATGGCGGGCATCGCCATCTTGGACGCCATCTTGGCCCAACGGTGAAAAGGCGGGAACAGTTATTTTTGGGACGAACAAAGTCCTTTTTGTTGAAATAAAGTCTTTTTAAAGCACATTATACCCGTTAAGGAACGGGCCTGCTCGTATCCTGTTCTTGACGCCATTTTCTGACTCACCATGGCCGGGACTCCGGGGGACAGGCGTTTTCTTCTTCCTCCTTGTCACGGATGGACCGCGCCTGCCGGTAGTGGGGCCCGGTGGTACAGATCAAAATGAAGATGTCGTTAGGTGAACAGATTAGGGGTTAATTTGTTTCGTGACGCCACCTATGATAGTTCCGGTAACTGTACTGGCGCTGCGGGGCCTCCGGGGGATGGAATGCAGCAAGATGGAACGCTCCCCACAGGCTGAGCGATGATCCCCGGAGCCAGAAGCTGCACAAGATGTTCTGAGGCAGCTGCGGTTACCTTAGTATGCGGATGGACAGTTCATAAGAAGGCACGGACACTGTAAGTCTCTGTAACGGGTTCTTTACTGTAACCAGCAAGCCGTACATGGTATACAGTTAAGGGTAATGAACCGGGTGGACTCAGCAATGATCAGTGTTTCTCAGAGATCCGCGGTGTTCCTACATTCTAACTAAACATGTGTTGCCATTGTCGCCCAGGAATGCCAGATCGGTTACAAAGAGGCTGCTTCAATGCCCTACCTAGGGTATACGTTCTGGGTGCTTTGGGGAGCCTTGGGTCCTTTTGGTGGGTACACCGCTGGCTAGATGACTGTGTGTGGCGGTGGTGGGGTGCTCCTCTGAAGCGGTCCCTCCACTCCTCTGGTTCGCATAGCAGTGCTGAACTACTACTAGTTTTGGTACCAGCAGACCGGCTGTAGATGGACACGGGATGATTTTGGACTCGCATGCAGATGCCCGTAGATCGGTTGTTAAGGAACCAGGAATAATGACGCTCAACCGGGGTGATGGCCAGGGGGCTGCACGGGACTGTGCAGGCCCCCTCTCCTAGGTTGCAGAGCTCGTTGGTTTAGCTCCTTCTCCTACGTTGTTCTTTTGCCTTCTCTTAACTCACTAACTGTACTCATTTCTCCACTACACACTACGACTACACTCCGCCCACCAGGACCTGATTGGCCCTCTATGCTGATGATGCATGTAGGGTATGGATCTCTGAGTTAACTGTGTGACTGCTAAGTCAGAGAATATTGCCGCTGCTGTTTTGGCTGCAATACCCTCCTGTGACGCACTCGGTGCGGGGCGCCACACCCCCACGAAGACTCCAGCACAGAAGGGCCCTCAATGTGTGGGAGTGCGGGGATGAGGGGGAGGAGCCATTGTCTGATCTAGCAGAGGACGAAAAAGCAAAATGCTACTAGGCAATGCACTACATTGCGTACTGGACTTTTTTGTGTTTTTTTATCTAAAACCAAGTGTGTTGTTATTTTAATTTTGTGGTGATAAACCAGACTTTGATTTCCCATACCTATGTCCACATGTGGCAGGTTCAGCAGTATAGTTGTGTGTGTAGTGTGTTGTGGGTGTAATGGTGATGTTTTTGTGGCCGAAGGAGAGGCCTCATGTCCACAATAACAAAGTTGGGTCATTGTAGCAGACAAGAGCCTGTCCTTAGGTGACATGTGTGAGTATTGAGAGATTGTGAGTCTTCTGTGGCCAACATTGGCGAGTATGTTTGTGTCTGTATGTTTGTTAATGTGGGTGTGATAGTGGAGACATCGATGTCACTTATGGCTTCATCCGTGTTGAAATGGTACATTATGGTCAGGTCTTTATCATGTCACACTGCACAACTACGCAAATTCATTAGCCATGTGTTGTGTTTAAAAATTTTACCTCCCAAAGGTGTCCCTGTGTGTGCTGAGACAAGGGATCACACAGTATTTTGGTTTGCAATCACATTTATTGTTTAATTTTTTTTTTTTTTTTTAAATTATGCTTTTTCAGATTAGTATTAAGCAAACCATACTACCCACTTTTCCAATGTGGGATACTATAAGAAAAAAGGCCAATGTGGCCAAAAAAAGAAAGGTGCCAACATGGCAACAAAAACAAAAAACAGGTCCAACATGGACAACAACAGAAAAGGGCCATTGGCCACATTATTGGGGGAGATATGGTGGAGTAGGGCAATGGCAGACTGGGACACCAGTGAGGAGAGGTGAGGAGATGGACACCAAGGGTAGATTCCAGACGCTGACTCTTAAGATTTTTGAGCACATTTACACCATTGCAAACTTGTACTTGCCCAACAGAAGACAGGCCGAGACTTGTGCAAAAAACCTGAAGAAGGTAGAGAAAATTGCTGAGGGCTCCATAATTGCCGGTGGAGACTTTAATTTAACTATGGATAAAAATCTAGACTCCTCTTCTGGCAAATCTGTACTCTCTACCGCACAAATTCGTGCAATTCAGGGTGCTATGCACGGTCTTAGACTGGTCGACTGTTGGCGATTACTACACCCAGGTGAAAAAGACTACACATATTACTCTTCCATCCACTCGACATACAGTCGGATAGACTACCTGCTTGTGAGCCACAGACTACTGTCTTTTGATCCATCTGCTTCAATTGGACCAATGGTGTGGTCTGACCACGCTCCAATTTTCTTAACACTCAATCTCCCTGACTTTCCTTCTCGCCCATGGCAGTGGACTCTGAACCCCGACCTCCTCACGGATGAAGAGACCTCCAAATCGATCACTTCCACAATCTCCGAGTTTCTAAACAATCACGTGGGGGACTCCACGCCTCTCCCTTTCCAATGGGAAGCACTTAAATGTGTATTAAGAGGGGTCCTGATTCGGGAAGGTTCTAGACTGAAAAAGCTCAAAACAAGCAATATCGAAAATTTAATCTCTCAAATTCATCACTTGGAACAGACCCATAAGGCCTCCCCTACACAAGACACACTTCTCCAATTAAACAAAATCAGAGGGGACCTTCGGAGTTGCTTGGATCGAGCTTACCTGAGGTACAGGGAGCGGGCGCACCATTTTTTTTATGAGTTTGCAGACAAGTGTGGCGGTCCATTGGCCAGATACTTAAGACCCAAAACGACAAGCTCTTTCATCCCACTAATACGATCTCAAAATAAAAAAGTATGTCATCTCAACAAGATTGCTGACACATTTCGTCAGTACTACCACGACCTCTACAATATCCGTGATACGCAAACACCTACTTCTGAGAAAGATCCAGGCGTTTCGCTGGAAGACTATGTAGCTGACAGTGCCTTGCCGAGGCTGCAGGGGGAGATAGCTGAGGAACTAGATGCACCTTTCACAGAAACAGAGATTTCCCACATAATCGAATCTACCCCGTCAAACCGCAGCCCAGGCCCGGATGGCTTTACGGTCAAATTCTACCGAAAATTCTTGGCTCCTCTGATGCCCTTCATGACCAAGGTTTTTAATGCAATCTCACTTACCTGTCCGTTCCCTAGACAAGCTTTAGAGGCCACAATCACTGTTATTCCGAAACCTGGCAAAAATCCGGAGGCATGCGCTAGCTACCGACCCATTTCACTTATCAACGTAGATGTGAAATTTTTTGCCAAGGCGTTAGCTACCAGAATCGGCCCATTTCTGCCTCGACTGATAGATAACGATCAGGTGGGTTTTGTTCCAGGTAGAGAAGCTAGAGACAACACCATCAAGTCCTTGCTTTTGATCTCCCATGTCAAGAACTCTAAGCAACCTTCATGTATTCTATCAGTCGACGCGGAAAAAGCTTTCGATAGAGTGGATTGGAGGTTTCTTGAGAGGACTCTGGAGGGTGTTGGATTGGGACCTACATTCCGGAACAAAGTAATGTCATTGTATTCAGATCCTACTGCTAAAGTTAGATGCAATGGGGTATTGTCAGAGCCCTTCCGTAATCGGAACGGTACAAGACAAGGTTGCCCCCTCTCTCCCCTCCTGTATGCCTTGGTAATGGAGCACCTCGCAAACGCACTGCGCCACAATCCGAATATACATGGGATAGAGGTCCGAGGACGCATATATAAGCTTGCTTTGTTACACGGATGACCTCTTGTTGTACATTACAGATCCTGAGATATCGATTCGTAATGTACTTAGAGAGTTTGAGGTGTACGGCAGGGTTAGCAATTTCCGAGTCAATCTTTCAAAATCTGAGCTTCTGAATGTCAACTTGTCGCAGGACAAAGTTCAACATTTAAGGGATAATTTTCCTTTCAGATGGTGCGCCCCCTCTCTGTCTTACTTGGGTATACATCTCACAGGAGATACTTCCCTCTTGTTTGATTTGAATTATCGACCTTTGTTGCTCAAGATCATTGCCGATCTGGGCTCCTTCGACTGTCGCTCTCTATCGTGGTTCGGGCGTATTATCGTCCTGAAAATGGACATTCTCCCCAAACTCCTATATCTATTTCAGGCGATACCAATTGCTCTTCCCCAATCCTTTTTTCTGCAGCTACGACGGACATGCACAACATTTATATGGAAACGTTCTAAACCAAGACTATCATACAGAATCCTGACCAGACCTAAGAGGGAGGGAGGAGCGGGACTCCCCGATTTCCGCCTCTACCACGCTGCGGCTCTCCTCACGAGATTGTCGGATTGGTTTCATGGGCAAGAGACTAAGCAGTGGGTTCGATTGGAGGGTGACATGGTGGAGTGGTCCCTTACTTCATTGCCATGGATAAAACATTCCGGCCGCCCCCAGTCCCTCTCACTCTCCCGTGTGACCTGGGATTTGCTTGGAACCTGGGACACGCTTAACCGTCAGTTCTCTATTTCGCCCCTATGGGGACCCATGACACCAATATTTGACAACCCAGACTTTCCACCAGGGGTTCATGTGACCCATTTTTTTGTCTGAAGTGCATCAGACAGACCTCGCCTTTCTCAGGCCTTATTGGGTACTGGAACTATGCCCCCTCTAACTTCCTTTGTCTCAACGGACTCCAACAGACCTGTACGTTGGTTCGAGTACTTTCAGGTCAGGTCCTTTGTCTCTGCCTTCGGGGGCCCATCCACTCTTGTAGATACTTGTTCCCCCTACGAATCTTTGCTTTTGTCAGACTCTGCTCCCCCTCATATGATCTCCAAGGTTTATGCATGTCTCACGACCGCTGAAACAAAGAGATCAATGTGGTACATTCTGGAATGGGAGCGGGAGCTGGGGGTCGAGGCGGAGGACCTGGACTGGATTAAGTCTTTCTTCTGTACGCATAAACTTTCCATTGCTTGCAAAGCCCAGGAGACGAACTTTAAACTGTTAACTAGATGGTACAGGTGCCCCCGGGAGATTAACCTGCCTAGCAGTATTCCCGAGCCTGACTCGGGTTAACTTTCACTATCAGAAGCGGTAACCCCGAGTCACGCTCGGGATTAACCGCGGGCAGTGTTACAGAAAAGGAAGAATGACACCACCGCCCCTGCAGCCGTGGGTGAGGATCGGGGTTGTGATGTCACGGACTCGCCCCGCCGCCCCTACAGCCGTGGGTGAGTTCCTTGGGGGGGGGAGTCTGTAGCTGTCACAGACTGCAGCCGCGGTCTTACCTGCCTCTCGTCGCCGGCGCCATTGAAGCCCTTCTGTGCAGCCGCTCCCCCTGCCAGCTTGCCCCTGATCCCCATCCCCCTGCAGGGAGATCCCTGATCCACATGCAGGGGATGGATCCCTCATCCCCATCCCCCTGCAGGGAGATCCCTGATCCACATGCAGGGGATGGATCCCTCATCCCCATCCCCCTGCAGGGAGATCCCTGATCCACATGCAGGGGATGGATTCCTGATCCCCATCCCCCTGCAGGGGGAAGGATCCCTGGGGGATGGATCCCTGTTTCCCATCCCCCTGCAGGGGAAGGATCCCTGGGGGATGGATCCCTGTTCCCCATCCCTGTTCCCCCCGACTCCTCACCAGACACTGCCAGCACCAACCCAACCCCCCCGCTCCTCACCTAATGCTGCACCAGTGCCCCAAAGGCTGAAGGTCCGCCACTGGGCAGGAGCGCTGTGCGTTACAACAGAGGGGCACTGCAGAGCATTACAGCAGAGATTCTGCAGAGGAGCGGGGGGGGTTCTTGGGGTGATAGCAGCTCGGGGGGGGTGCTGCTGCCCGGGACTGGGAGGTCTGGGAGCCGGGGCTGCAGAGGAGGGGCGGGAACAGTTACCTTCCTCGCCTCTGTCATGGGGGCCCCCTACTGATGCTTGAGGGGCCCTGGTGCAGCATCCGCATCTGAGACTCGGGGTAAATGGCGGCGGAGTCTCCTTACATTCTCCTGGTGATCCAGCGATGTCCCCACTGTGATCACCGGTGAGAGCCCCTTCAGATGCATCCATATGACTTTCTGGTTCTGTCTCTGTGAGCCGCAGCGGCTCATTGGAGGCGGAACTGGGCGGAAAATACAAATGTATAAAATTCCTGCCCATAAGGGCCCCGTCACACGGGGCGATGGGGCTGGAGATGTCGGCGGCGAATGGCAGAGGCGCGCACACTCTTGCCGCCCCCGCCAGCATCGCCGTCCCCCATTTAGACTCCTCCAGCCCCGCGACGGCGACCTGTCGGGCGGAATCGCCGCCGGGGTGTCTGACAACCTCGGCGGCGATGCAGTACAGTGGGAGCCTATGGCTCCCATCACCTGACAGGTCGCTGGCGCCCGGTTACATGGGGCGATGTGTGCACATCGCCCATGATGGACGCCTGGTTTCACAGCACTGCTGTGAAACCAGGCGTCCAGCCGGGACCAGCGACATCGCCCCTTTACATGTGGCGACGTAGGGGCAATGATGCCGGTGATAGGCCACGCCCCCACATCGCCTCATGAATGGGCGGCGATATTGCCCCGTGTAACGGGGCCCTAAAAGAAATTTTTTACCAAAAAAATGGACCGCTTTTAGTACAAAATTCCTGACATAATCATACCACCAGGGAGGCTACGAAAGTGTTTCCTGACAGGTCTGACCTATGCTGGAGATGTGGGGTGGAGGAGGGATCGATTCTTCACGTTTGGTGGTACTGCCCATCTATTCTGGCTCTGTGGCAAAAGGTTTTTGATTTATATAACCTCATCACGGGAGAAGACGTACCTTGCCTCCCACAGATAGGGTTACTGTCTATGATCCCGGGCTCTTTCAAAAAACTCAAATTAGGCCTACTGCGGCATTGTCTCACGGCCACCAGATCTATCATACCAAGGAAGTGGCGCACACCTCTCTGCCCCTCCATCTTGAATTGGGTTGAAGAGATGGACTCCATATGCAGAATGGAGAAACTTTCTGAACACTCTCATCCCCAGACCGACAGATATTTCCAGACATGGCAGGTCTGGCTATTATTCCGAGAGTCCCCTGAGTTTGCGGAGATCCCGGAGTAGATTGGACCCAGGAGCTTTTCCTCAATATCTACCCTGTTGTTTTCCCCTTCCTTCTTACATCTTTTTCTACCCTGTCTTTACCTTACCACGCTTTCACTATACCTAACAAAATTTGATTCTGTAATTGCGTTATCCTTAATCTTATATGGCTACATTACTCAGATAATTGCTTTGTTTGTTTTAATACTCACCGCTCTGCCAAGTTATATAGGAGGCTGGCTTTACTTTTGAGATAACTCTTCCATGAGAGCATTCTTCTCTATTTACTTATAATTCAAGAACTTGGAGATTGTTATTGTATGTTACATAGATTTATTCTTATCATTATGTAGTAATGTATACTACTATGGAGACATGCTGATTTTCTGTGTGTGAAGTTAATAAAGATTTTTGAAAAAAAAAATTGACAAGACACCAATTTTACAAAAGGAACACAACATAAGGCAAACACATACTGTGTGTGTATCAATGTCATTAGGGCGTGATGCCTAGCCTAAAAGGTTTGGGTCTTGAGTGACCCTATGGTTAGGGGCCAGTCTGTTTTTGTACCTGACCACAACACCAGTGAGCACATATTTGGGATGTAAAACACCCTTGGATTAGCAGAGGATGCATTTTTAAAACAAACACAAGAGCAGACAGTAAGCATCTGGTGGTGCCACCATGGGGGCAAACACATAGCAGTCAGCTTGTAGTCACTTTTCTGGATTGTGATCAATGTCTTGTGAAATGCTATGTGCTGCCAGGTGTGATGTGGCCCTTCAAATTAGCATTAACCCTAGAACACATACCTGGGGCCTCGCAGGCCTGCCAGGTTACTTGTTTTCTATTTTCTGTAAAAGTACTTTAGTTTGAATTTTGAAAATTTAGGTAATCCTCAGGTATATAGTTGTTAGCAATTTCCAGTTATTCATATATTTTTATGTTACAGACATTTCGGTATAACAACGTTTTTTTGGGACTACCCCATATTCACGCACCTGGGGCCTTTTAGGCCTGTACTAGGTTTACACTATGATGGAGAGAAGCAGCATGATATGCTTATCAAGGCAAACTACAGAGGCAATGATCCGATGTGGAATACGCTTTCTGGAACATCCAGAGCAAAGAGAAAAAAAAGAAAGCGCTGCTATATTTGTCCAGCAAAGAAGGAAATAAAATTGGAGCGTTTCTGTTCTACTTGCGGACAAAATGTATGCAAGGAACATTCAGCCGGAAAAATAATATGCGAGAATTGTCAGGGGAATATGTAAAGTTACAAATAAATATTCCTGCACCAAGTTTGCTATAACCAAAAAATGTTTTCATAAAAAAATTGTATATAGAATGCCTATATTTGGCGTGCCCGTTTACTTACTTTTTTGTTGTTTTATGCACATAATTCTGTTTTGAAATATACACATCTTAGGCTGTGTTCCCAGTAGCGCTGGGGTTCCCCAGAAGGATATACATAATGGATCTGACCTCCTGGTAACTCCAGCTAAGGCTGCCGGAATGGCAGGATTCCGCCAGCCTTAGCTGGGGTCATCAGAAGGTCAGATCCATTACGGATCCCCTCCTGGCGGACCCCAGCGCTACTGGGAATGCATCCTTACTTTGCAATAAACTTTGAAAAGTATTTTTTTTTAGTTATTCCATGATAATTGTAAACAGGCCTAAAAGGCCCCAGGTGCGTGAATGTGTAGATTAGGGATGGGCGAATCTACTCGCTAGGACTCGTTACTCGGCGAGTAGTAAGGGACTCGCAGGACTCGGTACTCTGCGAGTTTCCCAGTGATTACTCGCACGAGTCCAATGCAAATCAATATCAATCCTAGTTTTGTCAGAAACGCTGACAAAACTAGGATTGCCATTGTTTGCATTAGACTCGCGAGTAATCACTGGCTACTGTGCCAGTGATAGCAGGGAAACTCGCAGATAACTGCTGTTTCTTTGCGAGCCAGTCCAGCTGTCTTCTCTGTGCAGCTCCAGGGTCCTAGAGCCCGCCTGCTGCCTGATGTAGCAGTGCTGAGATTGTTCTCAGTCTGCTCATTCCCTGTGTACAGACATGAATGTCTGTGCACAGAGATGATGTAGCAGTGCTGAGATTGTTCTCAGTCTGCTCATTCCCTGTGTACAGACATGAATGTCTGTGCACAGAGATGATGTAGCAGAGCTGAGATTGTTCTCAGTCTGCTTATTCCCTGTGCATAGACATCTATATTTATGCACAGGGGATGTAGCAGAGAGGACATCGCGTTTTGGACTGCGTCGGACGGAAGAGGATTTTTTTAATTAAAGATGGAGTCCCTAATGGCTTTTTTTTTTATTTCTAATAAAAAATTTTCCTTGTGTTGTGTTTTTTTTAAAACAATTTAATAGAAATTCATGGTGGTCATGTCTAATATTGGCGTGACCGCCATAAATTTCGGGCTTTAGGGCCAGCTGATAATACAAAGCTGGCCCTAACCTCTTTATTACCCAGCGTGCCACCGCTACCAGGGCCGCTGGAAGAGCGGGGTTCAGCGCCAGAGGATGGCGCTTCAATGAACGTGCCATCTTCTGGGGCGGCTGCGGGCTGCAATTTGCAGCGGGGGGTGCCCAGAAAGCTTGGGCATCCCTGCGCTGCGGATTCCAGCCCCCAGCTGCTTAGCTGTACCTGGCTAGACATAGAAATTGCGCGGAGCCCCACGCATTTTTTTTTAATTATTTCATGAATTTCAGAGTCAGAGTCTCAGAGTCAGAGTCTCAGAGTCAGAATCTCAGAATTTCATGAAATAATTAAAAAAAAATGCGTGGGGCTCCGCGCAATTTCTATGTCTAGCCAGGTACAGCTAAGCAGCTGGGGGCTGGAATCCGCAGCGCAGGGATGCCCAAGCTTTCTGGGCACCCCCCGCTGCAAATTGCAGCCCGCAGCCGCCCCAGAAGATGGCGCGTTCATTGAAGCGCCATCCTCTGGCGCTGAACCCCGCTCTTCCAGCGGCCCTGGTAGCGATGGCACGCTGGGTAATAAAGAGGTTAGGGCCAGCTTTGTATTATCAGCTGGCCCTAAGCCCGAAATTTATGGCGGTCACGCCAATATTAGACATGACCGCCATGAATTTCTATTAAATTGTTTTAAAAAAAACACAACACAAGGAAAAATTTTTATTTGAAATAAAAAAAAAAGCCATTAGGGACTCCATCTTTAATTAAAAAAATCCTCTTCCGTCCGACGCAGTCCAAAACGCGATGTCCTCTCTGCTACATCCCCTGTGCATAAATATAGATGTCTATGCACAGGGAATAAGCAGACTGAGAACAATCTCAGCTCTGCTACATCATCTCTGTGCACAGACATTCATGTCTGTACACAGGGAATGAGCAGACTGAGAACAATCTCAGCTCTGCTACATCATCTCTGTGCACAGACATTCATGTCTGTACACAGGGAATGAGCAGACTGAGAACAATCTCAGCTCTGCTACATCAGGCAGCAGGCAGGCTCTAGGACCCTGGAGCTGGGGCAGCCAGAACACAGAGAAGACAGGATCTTATCTGTGCGAGTCAGCGATTACTTACAAAGTAAACTAGCAATGCAAATAAATGACACAACTAGGATTGCTTCAGGCTGAAGCTTCCGAGACACATCTGCGATTTGTAAATCTCACACTACTCGCTATTACTCGCTTCCCCATTCATTAACATTGGACTCGCTAGACTCGCAACGAGTAGCGAGTCCTGGGCTCGGACTCGCTAGAGTCAAGCGATTCCGAGTAATTTAGGATTCGCCCATCACTAGTGTAGATTTCTATGGGTATGCGTTCTAGGGTTAATATGTTGTGGTTAACTTTGTTGTCATTACACACCTATGTTCGGCCACACACAGGTCAAGGACCACTATAACCGTCAGCATTAACAAAAAATATGAGTGTATTCTGCACCTTCATATTGCAGTGTGACCAACATGCAAATTCACATTGGTGACTGATCCACATGGTGGTTTATGTCAGACTATGTGCCTTGGCACAATAGCACATGATGGTTGGGTAGTATTTGGAGTAGGATGATTGGTATGTGTAAATTTGGCATTGCCACATAGTCACCACGTAGCCTGGCAATCTGGGCACGAATGTCCACAATCCGCCCTGGGGACTTGTGTTTCAGGTCCGCCAACTATTTTTGGATCTGCTTGCGGGTCCTCTCCACACCCACTTTCTGGAGCAGGGCCCGCTGGATTCTCCTCAGGATGCTCTGCTTGCACAGCCGTGTGTGGCGGTGACGCCGGTGGCACCAGTAGTCATGCCGGTCACACAGGTCTATGTTCTGCCACACCCCATGTGGCAGTGAGCTGTGTGGCCGCCATGACTCTTCTACTATGTGCAAGGGAGGGGCAGGCACCTGGCAGGCAGGGAGGAAAGAGCAGAAATGTGATGACGTCACCACGCACACTGGCGCCGCCAAACAAGGTTAAGGGCACTAACAAGGTAGATGTCCGCGGAGTGGGAGAAGTAGAATGTTCCCAGCAGCATCACCAAATTCACACATGTAGGGTGATAGTAGTGTGTGGCCCATGGCACCCATCTACGATGTGTAGCCCAACATCTGAGTTGTCATGTGTGTGACTATACTCCACACAGCGCAACTTAATACACGCGGACAACATAGCTTGCGCTATTCAATGGCGCGCGGAATTGCACTGAGTTTGTGGACGTTTGTGTAGCTGAAGATGTGTGTGGTGCTGAACGGACAGCTCTTCAAATATGGCGCGGTGTCAACTGGCAGCCAATGGGAACACAGTAGCCCACATCAATCATCTCAGACGGGGCGCGGACTACAGCATGCTGAGGCATACCTATGGGAAATCATAGACAACGCTCTTCCATTATTATCGCCCTGTCACACACCAAAACACGAAAATATCACCTTGCCGATTGCGCCTGATTACTGAGCACTGCTCAGGAATCAGGTGACGGCCAATGGGCGATTTATCGCTGCAAAATCACTCAATCACACGCCTCAACCGTGAGATAATTTTACGGCGATTGCACCGTAGCAACAGATCGCCTTTCAGATCTCCAGGCGAGATTGCGGCATGTGACGGTACCTTAATGGTACCTTTACACGCCTCCACAGAAAGGTAAATGTGGCGCCCCGCAACGAGTGCGTCACAAGAGGGTATTGCAGCCATAAAAGCAGCCGCAATATTCTCTGACACAGCAGTGACCTGGTTAATTTAGAAATCCAACCCTGCATGCCTCACCTAGAACAGAGGGCCAATCCTAGGTCCTGGTGGGTGGAGTGTTAGGGAAGTGTAGTAGAACACACACAATAGTCTAGACACTAGAGCCTAGAACAGAGTCTGGGACAGAGAACTTGAACTTGGAGAGGAGCGGGGGCTCCGCACCCCGTGCAGCCCCCGGGCCGTCACTGGTCGGGTGTCAGCACCTGAGGCCTTACCAACCGGGATTGGGCATTATTCACACGGGTTCCCAAAAGACTCCCGTGCCCACAACTCACAGCCGGTTCACTGGTACCGAAGCTGGCAGCAGTTCACCTCTGCTACGCGAACCAGAAAGCGTGGAGGAGCAGCTTCACAGGAGCACCCCACCACTAGCCAACTTCCAGTCGTCTAACCAGCGGTGTACCCACTGAGGGATCCAAGGCTCCCCAAAACATCCAGAACGTACATCATGGATAGGGCATTGAAGCAGCCTCCCCATACCCGACCTGGTATTCCTGGGCGACACTGGCAACCAATTAGTTAGAATGGAGGAAAACTGCGGATTTCTAAGGGACACCATCACTGCTGAGTCCACCCGGTCTACTACCCAACCACTGTATGCCATGTATTGCCTGCTGGTTACAGTAAAGACCCGTTGCAGAGACTTTCCGTGTCCGTGCTTCCTTATGAACTGTCCGTCCGCACTACAAGGTAACCGCAGCTGCCGCACAACATCTTGAGCAGCTCCAGCCTCCGGGGATAACCGCTCAGCCTGTGGGGAGCGTAACATCTTGCTGCTGTCCATCCCCCGGAGGTTCCGCAGCGTCGGTAGCCCTTACCGAACTACTCATAGGTGGCGTCACGAATAAATTAAAAACCCCTTTAATCTGTTCCACCAAGACGTCTTCAACTTTTGATCTGCACTACATCGGGCCCCACTACCGGCAGGCGCGGTCCACCCGTGACAAGGAGGAAGGAAGCATCGCCTGTCTAAACCGGAGTCCCGGCCACGGTGAGTCATAAAAACCGCCAGGCATCGGACACAATTGTGCCTGTCGCCTTGAAAAGACCACGAAGTGGCGACGTGTAATTCAGGCTGTGTCTTGCAGTGCCTTCAAATACCTGTGTCTGGGCCGTGCTCAAAAACAGGAAGGCACAATCCCTATGGTGGCAGCGTGTAATCTGGACACAAGCAAGGTATTTGCGTGCCCTAGTGAATTCCCTGGGGCGTGCCACAGCGTCATGTATACCACGCCCCATCAGCTATCATTGGTGGGGGCTACTGTGTAACCATTGGCTGTCCCTGCACAGGGCGCCATATTTAATGAGCTGACCAGTCACACTACACATTTGCAATAGCGTCATGTATTAGCCAGCCTTCCTGCGCTGGCTGGCCAATCATGATGCTATTGCATTGTCCAATCACCGTACGAGCGTCACATAATACACAACTCTGTCGCGCCTATGTACTTGCGGCGCGTAAGATGTACGCCCATATTCACTTGTGGTAGCGGCGTGTAAATCAGAAAAGGTACTCCACAGAAGGTATCTGCGGCACCCGTCGGCACTTCCGGGGAACGCAAATACCTTCTGTGGAGCACTTTGGGCGACGTGTATATGCGGCAACCGTTTGCAACAGGTAAAAACGCGCACATGCACGTGCGTTGCCTGCCTGTTGCTGCCCTCTGTGGCGGCGTGTAAAGGTACCATTAGAGTTCTTCTTTATAGATTGTATGTATAAGAATATATGGGAACTGAAATTTCTATTTGTTATTGCAGCAAATTTCAGAATGTTTGCTTAGAGATATAATTTTAAACATTAATAAAACATGTAAAATATCAATCGTACTAATGAGATGTTGTTGTTTTTTTAAACAGACCTCAGATTATATGTGGATGTGACTTACAGAAGCTCAATTATTATGTTTCAGGACACAACCACCAATTATTTGAGATGTTTCTTTCAATCTATTTGTAACAACAGTAATCTTGAGTACTTCTCTTTGCAAAACTGTCATGATGCCTTGCAACACTGTAAAAAAAAAAAAAAAAAAGAAGTATTAGTGGTAACAATATAGAATTATGCTGACTGCAGTTATCCCACCCTCCCTGGCACTGTCACCCCAAAACAAACAAAATAAAACATAAAACTTATTTCAGGATTATAAAGAATCCCCATGTCAAATGACATTGTAAAAAGAGGAATGCAAATATGTGTGTTTTAATTAAAATCCCAATGAGATCCTCTAATATTGTCCTAACAGTCTTTTTGTGTAAAATACATTGCTGTAATTTATTCTGTTAGTATAAAGTTAAATACTACCATCTTGTGGCAATAAAAGCATTACAACAATTATCCATTTTTATTGTTGTGTTTCCATTTTGTTTTTAATATGGCACTGATAGTGATGCTAAAATTGTAAGAAACTTACAATGAGAACCATCTGTAAGGGTACCGTTACACGTCACGATATCGCAATGCAACATCGACAAAAAGTCACGTGGTACGGCCATTGCAGTTGATATCGTTTGTGCGTTGTGTCGTGTAAATGGGCAATGCGACTCGAAGAAATCGTAGGTACGATATTGCAAGAAGATTGTGCAAGCCCTTCAACCATACAATGTTGCATATGCAATGTGGCATGATCGTGTTGTGTGACGTTGCAACTACGATTTTGTTTGTGATTTCACAGGTTGCACAAGTAAGGCCGTAGGCGTGCCTGTGGGTTGTGTTTTCCGCACCCCACCTACGTTGATTGGTGGATAGTATTGTATGCTGATTGGGTGGCCCTGGCAAAGGAGCCATATTGGAGTATCTGTGCGTACGCCACTTCATTCACTTCTGCATCTCCTCAATGTTACGAAAATGCATGTATACAAGGCCAATCATTGTCAAACACCTCCTGTACTATTCATGAAGACGTTTAAGGCGCCTATTGACGACACTACAAATATATCGTCGCTAAAAGCATAAACTACTGGGCAAAAGTGCCATGTCAGTATATTAAAGGGCTCTTTGATGGTAGCTATAATCTCCCATCCCACAAGTCGCACATCTATGAAAATGATATCCAAAGTCTACCCAGTTATTGCAATAGTAGCCCACGTATGTGTGGCCATGTGCGATGCATAAGCGTAGCGGTTTTCATATTATGTGATGCCATGGCATTCACTGTGCTTATCCACTGTGTGGGCGACTCCTTTGGAAAGTTTAGACATCGTCAATATTCTGCACCATGATGTCATTACGCCATTTTGCAGCAGGCCCTGCCTTCTAGGTGCTTTACAGTCCCCTGCATAAAGATGGCTAACGCACAGCGCTCTGCAGCATGGGGAGAGCCAGAGCTACTCCTGCTCTTTGACTACTTGGACAGGCTGGACTACTGGTGTGAGTTACCACATCAGCATCCCCGGCTGCATAAGATCCGCATTGTACGCAAAGTACAGAGAGCCCTGCGCAGGAGACTGCAAGTAGAGCGGACGCAGAAGCAGATAATCAAAAAGGTGGCGGACATGAAGAATAAGGTGAGGGACCGCATGGTCGCCATCCGCGCCCACATCCAGACTCTGCGTGGTGAGTATGATGTCAGAACACATCCACACACGTTCACTCACACCACAATACGCATGATTTGCCCTACATAGAAGTGCATCCTGTCACTGTGGCAGAATTCCTGATGCTGATGGCTGATGGGTGTTTTAATGTGTTGGCCCTGCAGAGACATGCACAAGGGCCATCACACAGTAATGTGTGTAGCATGCCTTACACTCAAGATTTTGTTGGCCAATTCAATTACAACACACATAGGTGTGACTCCAACCTTAAAGTCAGCATGTGCACATTGTCAGTGATGTCATGGACCACAGCCCACAAAATGTCGCATTGTCACACAACCCCTACATGTCGCAGCACATACCCTTCTGGTTGTTGGACACATAAGTCTACGCCCCATAACTCCTCGGTTGTGTGCTTTTGAGCCAACCAAACACACATTCACTGTAATGTCATGTTGATAACATGTTGTGGTCCACTTAAAGAAAGGATGCATTCCTATATGTTGATAGACAGCCTGTCAGTGTGGGGCTGTGTGCTTGTCGTCCCATTAGTATGGTTAAGGGAATGTCCTAAAGTGCTGCGGACAATCCTTACTGACCCTATTGTGTGGCAAAACAACTTATTTAGACAACATTCCCAACATGTGGTTGCTGCGTGCCAAGGACAACTTGCTTCTTTACACATATACATATATGAAGGTGCAAGCATTGTGCAGATGAAGTAGCAGTCCTCTTGTACCCAGCTTTAAATGTCAGCCACATGATGTCATAGGTACACAAAGGCCATTATCCACACATCAGTGTATGTGCATATCACTTCATACATGCCCCAAACATGCTCCCTTTTTAACCAACAGATGCTGATGAGCAAGAGGATTCCTCCCCACCGGCCTCCCTGGCACCAGGGCAACCCACCTCACCTGCACCATCACCACCGGCCTCCCCGGCACCAGGGCAAGCCACATCACCAGCACCATCACCACCGGCCTCCTCGGCACCAAAGCAAGCCGCATCCCCACCGGCCTCAGCGTTACACTCACTGATATTTGCATACACCACCTCACCCACAGACTCCCATGTTGACCCTGCTGGCTTGGCTCTGGCAGGTAAGTGTTCAAGCCCTACAAACAGTGCTTCTGATGTTTGTTTTTGGATCACCAATGTGTCCAATAATACATACATCACATCTATGTTATGCTATTCTCTCTGTGTTGGCACAACAGCTCGAGCCCTGGGTTGGGCCATAAGCCACTCACCCTCCCCGCAGAATGGTGGCTCTGCTGTAGTGGGTAAGTTATGTTGTGTGACACCAAAAAATATAAAAGAACACACATGTGTTAGCGTTTTACAATGATGCCTGTCTTTGAACACTATAGGTGTCCCATCTTTTATGGACCTGATGCAGGCCCACCAAGAGGACCAACGCCAACTGCGTCAGGTCACGGCACAACTTGAGGTGCTTGGTGCCATGATTCAGCACCAGCAATGCCATGGGCCTGGGGGCCAACCTGATTGATAGTGGCGGACTACACATTTTTACAGTTGGCATTCAACAAAAGTTTTTTATTGTCATGTTGAGAAGTTTTTTGCTGCTGTGTCGTTTCACAGCCTTGTTTTCTGTTTGTGACACAATGTGTCCACGTTGAAGGCCTGACAAAGCCTGTGTGTGTAGCCTCAGGCCTTATACGTTTGTTTTAAACAATTTTAACAACAAAAAAAAGAGAAAAAAAAACAAAAAACATTGACACAGTTCCCAGAAAAAAAAACAAGGGATGTTGCAAAATAAAACTTGCAAACATCCCACAACAAGTTGTATTTGTGTATTTACCATAATGACACTACTCAATTGTAGCAAAGTATATGTTAACACCATGGAGCAACCAAAAACGAGTGAGCTGTCTGTATTGGGACCCCAAAAGCAACATATGTGTTGTGCATCCCTCAAAACACACACAGGACAAACATAACACAGTGGCTGCCTGCAGTCACACATATCCAATGGTTTGCTTTCTCCCGTCTAATGACCAAACATATGTTTACACCACAGTTCAGCAACGGCCAAGGCTAAATAATACACTTTGGCCCGTAGCAATGTAACATTATTCATACCTCACCATGTCGTAATGTTTCTGTGCGGGCAAAACGTGTAAGACATCTGTCTCTTCCCTTCCAAACACTTTACATTGTTTGAAATTAATTACGGTACCCATTATTATGTGACCAATAACACAGAGTATTATTTGTGTCACAAATTTTATTTACACAAAAAAAAGCTGCAGGATCTGACATGGCAGCTTCACCCACATCCCTTGCGGGAAGTGGGTGTGGTCGATGCCGAGGGAAAGGTCTTCCAGGATCCCTCGGCACCTCAGGATTAAGTCCAGGCACAAACATAGCCAGCGGTGGCGGATGATGGGACACTGACGGCTGCTGGGGGGCTGAGCCAAGATCGTCTGGGGTTCAGTGTCCCATTCTCTGATGCCTCCAGGGCTTGGTAGATAGATGACCATCTCGAGGTCCATCCGTTGTTGATGGCCTAGCCGGGACACCCGTTCGCTAACTAGCTGCCCAATCCCAGTGCAAGGTATTCTCTCCATGTTCAGCACCATCTTAGCCCAGTCGCCCAGCTGGGTAGGGGGTGGCAATGGTCTTCTACGCCTCATCCCCTCACTGGGCCGAGGGTGCTGCACGGCGGCACTGGGATCAGGCACCACAATCCCCCCAGATGTTGTTGGGGGACCTTCGTCAACGGGTGCCCCCCCCCAGGCTGGGCCCGACATCTTGAGGGTCCTGTTAAAAAGAAAAAAAAAAAGGTCAACAACATTGACATATCATCAATGCATATCTGGAGCCGTCCCACTGGCCAATATTCATTTTAGGATAGTTAGTAATGTCGCACAGTTAAGCAGAAATATGCTTTATGATCTCACATCTCTACCAATGTCAAAATTAGGATTGCCATATTCATGGGAGTTACATATAGTGTAATATTGATACATCTTGTCCTGGCTTCTGAATGTCTAGCAGAATCCTGTGAAGTCCTCTTGAAAAGAAAGTCACCTCTCTCCCTTTACCTACAGACTCAGGAGGGTGCCTTCCTTTTGTATAATTAACTTTTGCTTCAAATCTATTAGCTAAACCCATTTGCTAGGTAGCCTTTTGTACTTGGATGGTTCATCTTGAAATACAACTTGGTTGTCTCAGGATTTGGCCACAGGTACAATGGAACTCGAGCCCAGCTGCAGCCGCAACAGCTGCACCAGCAGTATGTCTGCAACTGAGATAAGGAAAAGCCCTGGCACACAAACTCCACCAGCCCACATACTATACATTTGCAACCAGAAGTTTACATACACTATATAAAAAGACACATATGCATGTTTTTATCTGACATGAAATCATAATAATTCTTTCTGATTATAGGTCAATTAGGATTATCTATTTGCCAAATGCCAGAATAATGAGAGAATGTTTAAAGGCATTTTTATTACTTTCTGATGAGTCACAAATTTACATACATTTCATTAGTATTTGGTACCATTGCATTTAAACTGTATGACTTGGGTCAAATGTTTTGGATATCCTTCCACAAGCTTCTCACAATAGTTGGTAGGAATTTGGGCCCATTCTTCCTGACAGAACTAGTGTAACTGAGCCTTGTTAGCAGGTCGCCTTGCTTGCACCTGCCTTTTCAGCTTTGCCCATAAATTTTCAATAGGATTGAGATCAGGGCTTTGTGATTACCACTCCAAAACATTGGAATAACTGAAAGAAAGACAGCGCAAAATAGGGTCTTACATGTGGAGGAAAAATTTCTATCCCAAATAATTGCACTAACCTGTTATGTTTGTGAAAGCCACAACCGCTATGCAGATTATGTTAGGCTGCCACAAACCACCAAGACCATCAAGGGACATGTGGAAGGGGGAGAAAACGGTGGTAAACTCGTGCTGGCTTCAAAAACTATGAACAATGGAATATCACTTTACTTTATTATTTCTCTACGTGTTTCATGCACCACCATGCACTTCCACAGGAGAATTAAATCAGCTGAAATAGGCTAAAGACACTCCTACAACATTTACATATGTAAAAGGACACAAACTGCATCTAAAGACCCCGCATCGGTAATTACCCACTGTCTGTAACCATATTGTTTTTTTCTTTTTGCTCCTATATGCTGAGGGTGACAGTATATTACCAATGCTCAAAGATTTTTTGGGGACGCAGTGGTAACCCTGTTTTATTATCTTACATAAATTGGATCCTGGTTCAAAATGGGCATTGTTCTTTTAAGTGCACTAACTGTGCTGTCATAGTCAACACTATAATTGGTGGAAAACGTGAGCAGGAAGGAGAACACTGTTTTTTACGTGGTTTATTTTCAAGTAGAGTTTCTCTAGTTATCTGGTTAACCTTTATCAGAGCCCTATTCAGACTATGCAGTTTATAACCCCGATTACTTAGTCGCTTCCAAATGTTTAGATACTCTAAAGGATATAAATAAATTCATAAGAGCAATGACAGTTAAGCGACATGTTTACTCTGACACTGCATTGTCTGTATTATAGTAATGTAATCATGTGTATGATCATATATTATCAGCTAGAAATTGCGATCTAACAATGTTGCATGCTGATCTGAGTGTACTGTATATATATCTACATATCTTACATCAAGTGCAACATCATTAACTAGAAATCACAATACAATGATGGTTTTAGTGTATTGTTAATATACCTGTACTTTTAACATCTTATTACTGCAACCTGTTATATATAACAGACTAATGCCCTTTTACATATGTACATTTTGAATCTTTAGCCTACGCAAATGTAATTGTAATGCAATCCACTTGTGTGCATTCATTATGTGTGTTCCCTCAACTATTTGAGGAGAAAATGTTTATTTCCTTTTATGCTGTTGATGAAGAACTTTCTGTCAGAAACGCATCCAGCATTTTGTTGGGACCTCGGTCCAATGACATAATCTTTTTATTATGATGCACAGATGAAAAAGAAATATGAAGACCATGGTCAGGTGCTGAATTCCTTACAAGCATTACAGTGGAGACAAGACTTCCATTCAAGCACCAAGCACCTTCACCAGTGAAAGCACTTTCCCCTCCCCGTTCCTGTGCTTCCATGTTTGAAGGATGAGGGGAAGACGCCGGTGGTGAGTGATAGGTTAAAGAGATGGGTTAGGGCAGGGATGAGGACTGTGGTGAGGTTTGGGATGAGGTGGGAAGGGAGCGGGTCGAAGGCACAGGTGGTGAGGTGTAATCGTGATAGAAGGGTGGCGAGTTGATCTTCTGTCTTGATGGAAAAGCTTACTTTGGACAAAGGGGTGTGCGATGATGGGGGATCTTGGGGGACAGTGGGTCAAAGTTTCTCTGATTTTGTCGATCTTCTGTTTGAAGATTCTAATTCAGCCGCATTGGAGGACCCGAACCACCTTTTTAAGGTCACGCCAAAGCATCTCAATCAGATTAGTGTCAGGTCTTTGACTAGGTAACTCCTAAGTCTTAATTTTATTTTACTTAAGCCATTCAGAGATGAATTTTCTGATATGTTTTGGATCATTGTCCTGCTGCATAACCCAAGTGTGCTTCAGCCTGACATCACAAAAAGATGGCTGGACATTCTCCTTCAGGATTTTTTTGGTAGACAGCAGAATTCATAGTTCCATTTAACACAGCAAGTTTTCCAGGTCCTTAAGCAGCAAAACATCCCCTGACCATTTTATTTTTGGTATGATGTTACTTTTCTGAAATGCTGTTACTTCTATGCTAGATATAACGGGACATACACCTTCCAACAAGTTCATACTTTTGTCCCGTCAGTCCACAGAATTTTGGCCAAAAGTCTTGTGGATCATCAAGATGTTTTCTGGCAAAACTGAGACGAGCATTTACCGTATATACTCGTGTATAAGCCGAGTTTTTCAGCCCAAAAATTGGGCTGAAAAGTTCCCCCCTCGGCTTATACACGAGTCAATACGGTCACCAAATGCTGGCACTCGCCCCCCCTGTGTGGTAAGGGCTCTCCCGCTGCTTAACTTACCATCCCCGGTCTCTTCTGCACCTCCGGTCTTCTGAGCTCCGTCCTCCATGCTCCGAGTCCCGTCCGGCTGCGTCCGGGATCCCCGGCCGACGCACGATGACGTCATCGTAACTGCGACGGCCAGGGAGCATGGAGAACGGAGCTCAGAAGTCCAGCGCGGTGCAGTGCAGAAGACCAGGGATGGTAAGCTAAGCAGCAGTGGGGCCCTTACCACACAGGGGGGGCGAGTGCCAGCATTTGGGGGCTGCTGTATACCCCTGGGGCTGCTGTATAACCCCTGAGGCTGCTGTATAACCCCTGGGGCTGCTGTATAACCCCTGGGGCTGCTGTATACCCCTGGGGCTGCTGTATACCCCTGGGGCTGCTGTATACTACCACTGGGGCTGCTGTATATACCTCTGGGGCTGCTGTATACTACCACTGGGGTTGCTGTATTACCACTGGGGCTGCTGTATTACCCCTGGGGCTGCTGTATTACCCCTGGGGCTGCTGTATACTACCACTGGGGCTGCTGTATTACCACTGGGGCTGCTGTATTACCACTGGGGCTGCTGTATTACCACTGGGGCTACTGTATTACCACTGGGGAGGCTGCTGTATACCACACTGCTGGGGGCTATATACTTGTGCTGGGGTCCACCCTCGGCTTATACACGAGTCAATAGGTTTTCCCAGGTTTTGGGGCAAAAGTAGGGGGTCGGCTTATACACGGGTCGGCTTATACACGAGTATATACGGTATGTCCTTTTTGCTCAGCGGTGTTTTTGTCTTGGAAATCTGCCATGCAGGCTATTTTTGCCCAGTCTCATTCTTATTGTGAAGTCATGAACATTCACGCTAACTGATGCAAGTGAGGCCTGCAGATCTTTGGATGTTGTTGTATGGTCTTTTGTGACCTCTTGGATGAGTCATCGCTGTTCTCTTGGGGTAAATTTTTTCAGCCGGCCACTTCTGGGAAGGTTCACCACTTTTCCATGTTATTGCCATTTGTGGATGATGGCTCTAACTGTGATTCGCTGGAGTCCCAAAGCTTTGCAAATAGATTTATAACCTTTTCCAGACTGATAGATCTCAATTACTTTGTTTCTCATTTGTTCCTGAATTTCTTTTGATCGCGGCATGATGTCTATCTTTTGAATATCTTTTGGTCTACTGTACTTTCTCAGACAGGTCCTATTTAATTATTTTTTGATTGAGAACAGGTGTAGCAGTAATCAGGCCTGGGGAACCAGAACTCAGCTTCCCAAAGATGTGATACACAATGGTTAATTTATGCTTTGGGGGGAATACCTTCTTCACACAGGGCTCTGTAGGTTTGGATTTCTTTTTACCTTAATAATAAAGGCCTACATTTATAAACTGCATTTTGTATTTACTTGTGTTCTCTTTGTCTAATATTTTAACACTTTTACACACCACGGTATATAAACAATACTGACAATACCAACTATACAAACAATATCAACATTATCAACAAAAACAAACTATACGATCTATACATACAGTACTAACAAAAGCAACAATGTATTTAGATTGTGTTTAATTATTTAGATTGTGAGCCCCAATGGGAAAAGAGTTGCAAATGTATGTAAAGTGCTATAGAATCAATAGCGCTATATAAATTAACTAGATTCTAACGCATTGGGTATTCTAGAATATGTATGTAGTTTCTGTATGAAGATTTAAGAATAAAGCATTGCGAAGCTGGGTTTAAGTCCCGCGGCAATATCGCTGATTTGGTCACGGCCGGGCCAGTGTGACCAATCAGCGAAGGGTGGTTCAAATCTCACGCCAATTTGCATCCAGACTGCGCCTGTCGCTGATTGGTGGCAGGCGGCTGGCGCGACCAATCAGCGACGCGGGAATTGTGTTACAGACAGACAGAATTAGACAATTATATAGTAAATAACTACAGCAGTGCCAGTGTTCAGTGGTGTCAGTGTACAGCGCTGTCAGTGTTCAGCGGTGTCGATGTACAGTGGTGTCTGTGCAGCGGTGTGGGTGTGCAGCAGTGTCGGTGTTCAGTGGTGTTGGTGTTCAGTGGTGTCGGTGTACAGCAGTGTTGGTGTATAGCAGTGTTGGTGTACAGCACATCATCAGAGGGCGGCTGTCAGCGGCTCCGGGCGCCCTGGGCATGTGGTCCAGTCCCCCCAGTGCTTGGTCCCCCCGGTCTCCAGTTCCCCGCTATCCGGTCCCCAGTTTTGCGGCCAGATCTGGCTCTTGTGGCCGGAGTGCACCTGTCTGTTTGTGTGTAAAGGAAATCCCGCATCGCTAATTGGTCGTGGCTGGCCGGGCGCAACCAATCAGCGACACAGGATTTCCGTTACAGAGAGACAGACAGACACAATTAGACAATTATATAGTAGATTAAGAAAATTTCATGAAGCGTGTTCAATACTTTTTCCAGGTGTCATTTCTCTGGTTTGATTTCTTTACCTGTGAGAATGGAAGAGCCTGCAAAAATGGGGGAGGCTGCGAGGCTGGGGGAAGATTTGAGGATGTGAGGAGGCTGCAAGGATGGGAGAGGCTGTGAGGGTGGAGGAGGCTGTGAGGATGGAGGAAACTGTGAGGATGGAGGAGGCTGTGAGGATGGGGGCTGCAAGGATGGAGGAGTCTGAAGGGATGGAGGAGGCTGTGAGGATGGAGGAGGCTGTGAGGATGGGGGGGCTGCAAGGATGGATGAGGCTGAGGGGATGGAGGAGGCTCTTAGGATGGAAGAGGCTGTGAGGATGGGGTGGCTGTGAGGATGGGGAGGCTGTGAGGATGGAGGAGGCTGTTAGGAAGGGGAGGCTGTGAGAATGGAGGAGGTTGTGAGGATGGAGGAGGCTGTGAGGATGGGGAAGCCGTGAGAAGGCTGTGAAGATGGGGGAGGATGTGAGTACAGGGGAGGTTGTGAGGATGGAGGAGGCTGAGGGGATGGAGGAGGCTGTGAGGATGGAGGAGGCTATAATGTGAGGATGGAGGAGACTGTGAAGATGGGTCAGGCTATGAGGATGAAGGAGGCTGTGTGAGGATGGAGAAGGCTGGGAGGATGGAGGATGCTGTGAGGATGTAGGAGGCTATGAGGATGGGGAAGGATGTGAGGATGGGGGAGGCTGCTAGGATGAAGGAGCCTGCAAGAATGGGGGAAGCTGCGAGGATGGAGGAAGACTTGAGGATGTGAGGAGGCTGCGAGGATGGGAGAGGCTGTGAGGGTGGAGGAGGCTGTGAAGGTGGAAGAGGTTGAGAAGATGGAGGAGGCTGTGAGGATGGAGGAGGCTGTGAGGATGGAGGAGGCAGTGAGGATGGAGGAGGCTGTGAGGATGGGGAGGCTGTGAGGATGGAGGAGGCTGTGAGGATGGAGAAGGGTGTGAGAATGCAGGAGGCTGTGAGGATGGGGAGGCTGTGGGGATGGGGAGGCTGTGAGGATGGAGGAGGCTGTGAGGATAGACGAGATTGTGAGGTTGGGGAGGCTGTGAGGATGGAGGAGTGTGTGAAGATGGGGAGGCTGTGAGGATGGGGAGACTGTGAGGATGGAGGAGGCTGTGAGGATAAAGGAGGTTGTGAGGATGGGGAGGCTGTGAGGATGGAGGAGGTTGTGAGGATGGAGGAGGCTGTGAGGATGGAGGAGTCTGTGAGGATGGAGGAGGCTGTGAGGGTGGAGAAGGCTGTGAGGATGGGGATTCTGTGAGGATGGTGAGGTTGTGAGGATGGAGGAGGCTTTGAGGATGGAGGAGGCTTTGAGGATGGAGGAGGCTGTGAGATTGGAGGAGGCTTTGAGGATGGAGGAGGCTGTGAGGATGGGGAAGCTGTGAGGATAGAGGAGGCTGTGAAGATGGGGAGGCTGTGAGGATGGAGAAGGCAGTGAGGATGGAGGAGGCTGTGAAGATGGGGAGGCTGTGAGGATGGAGGAGGCTGTGAGGATGGAAAAGGCTGTGAGGAGGGGGAGGCTGTGAGGATGGGGAGGTTGTGAGGGTGGAGGAGGCTGTGAGGATGGAGGTGGCTGAGAGGATGGAGAGGCTGGATGGAGTAGGCTGTGAGGATTGAGGAGGCTGTGAGGATGGAGGAGGCTTTGAGGATAGAGGAGGCTGTGAGGATGGAGGACGCTGAGAGGATGGAGGAGGCTGTGAGGATGGGGGAGGATGCGAGGATGGGGGAGGCTGTGAGGATGGGGAGGCGGTGAGGATGGAGGAGGCTGTGAGGATAGAGGAGGTTGTGAGGATGGGAAGGCTGTGAGGATGGAGGAGGGTGTGAAGATGGGGAGGCTGTGAGGATGGAGGAGGCTAAGGTAATGGAGGAGGCTGTGAGGATGGAGGAGGTTGTGAGGACGGAGGAGTCTGTGAGGATGCAGAGGCTGTGAGTATGGAGGAGGTTGTGAGGATGGAGGAGGCTTTGAGAATAGAGGAGGCTGTGAGGATGGAGGAGGCTGTGATATGGAGGTGGCTGTGAGGATGGAGGAGTCTGTGAGGATGGGGAGGCTGTGAGGATGGGGAGGCTGTGAGAATGGAGGAGGCTGTGAGGATGGAGGAATCTGTGAGGATGGAGGAGGCTGTGAGGATGGAGATGGCTGTGAGGATGGGGAGGCTGTGAGGATGGGGAAGCTGTGAGGATGGAGGAGGCTGTGAGGATGGGGAGGCTGTGAGGATGGAAGAGGTTGTGAGGATGGAGTAGGCTGTGAGGATTGAGGAGGCTGTGAGGATGGAGGAGGCTTTGAGGATGGAGGAGGCTGTGAGGATGGAGGAAGCTGAGAGGATGGAGGAGGCTGCGAGGATGGAGGATGCTGCAAGGATGGAGGAGGCTGAGGGGATGGAGGAGGCTGCAAGGATGGAGGAGGCTCAGGATGGAGGAGGCTGTGGGGATGGAGGAGGCTTTGAGGATGGAGGAGGCTGTGAGGATGGGGGAGGCTGTGAGGATGGGGAGGCTGTGAGGATGGAGGCGGCTGTGAGGATGGAGGAGAATGTGAGGATGAAGGAGGCTGTGAGAGGATGGAGGAGGCTGCAAGGATGGAGGAGGCTGAGGGGATGTGTGGCTCCCCACCTGGTCATGCATCACAATTGGGGTACTGCACCCATAAATGAGTGTGCGGTAACCCCTGTCACAGTGGGAAGGCAGATGTCTGTGGGAGGCTCCCAACTCAGCTCTCCCACACACCCACCTAGGTAGATGGTAAGGGCTCGTACCCTAGGGGGGGAGTTAGGGGAGGAGGGAGGACACACTGTGAGTTTTATACGGCATTGAGGAAAGAGAACGGGGAGCCTCTGAGAGAGAGAAGGAGACTTCCAGGCAGCGGGCCTGGAGAGAGAGAACAGGCAGCCCAGACTGGACCTCCATTACCACTGGTGCATCCCTGCCCCGGAGGGCCAGCTCCACCTGCAGGGAGCTGAACCATCTTGGTCGCTATACCACCGCCCTCCGGAGGTCTGAAGCTGCGCTGGTGCTCAATCACCAGCAGCTGCGGGTGGCATCTCGTGAACTTTATAAATTCCATTTCTCACATTTCAACTACCCCTTTTCAAAAGCAGACCACCTGGGCCACGGGTCTGAGCAGGCCACCAGTGACAACCCAACAGCAGCAGAGGCCCAGACACCCGAGTCCCCATACCCTGGGCGAGTCATAAGCCTTTTTCTGGCGCTGTGAACAGGATTCAAATCAACCCATACCTAACGGGTATTGTGTGCTGTTTTGAACAATTTCAGACACTTTGGAACTTTTACAGCTCATACATTGCACTGAAAATGCATTCCCGCCATTTTCACCAGGAATGCCAAGATGGCGGTCCAGCCATATAGAAGGACATCGTGTAGGCTCGGTGGTGCGCCTCAGCCCCTGCCATGAGAGGGCCTAGACAGAGGTGCGAAACTGTTTGCCCGCCCCCTAGGGGCGCCAATCAACCAAGGGGGTGGGCCAAACAAAGTGACTGAGGGGAACCACCATAAAGCCAACAAGGGACAAACGGGAAGAGAAGGACACAAAGAACAAAGTGTTATACCTGATGCAATGGCGACCCGTTGGACAGACCTCATGGTGGAGCAGCAGGTCCACATTGCCCACGGGGACCTGGACTCGATCTCCTTCCTGACCAACGAGGGAGATGCAGAGTTCTGGAGTGAGGCTTCCGGGAGCTGCGGGACAACCCTGGACATCATCGTTGAGGCCAAGGAAGGGGACGATGGAGGAGGATTCCGACGCAGATTATCCGGACTACGGCTCAGGAGCCACCGGAGGCGACACCCCGGAGGCAGCGTGGTAGAGTACCTGGGAGCCCCGG
The DNA here is from genome assembly GCA_033576535.1 of Allobates femoralis. NCBI lineage: Eukaryota > Metazoa > Chordata > Amphibia > Anura > Aromobatidae > Allobates > Allobates femoralis. The sequence goes on along the minus strand of JARQOC010000003.1, from coordinate 658,769,587 downwards.
CTGGGGGACCTCGTAAAGGCTCTGCGCTAATGTCTGTGCCATGCCGGATACCCCGGCAACCAGCCCTTCACCTCCGGCATACTCTCCCCAAGTCAGCACTCCCCAGCTCAGCGAGGAGGACCAGGAAGCCCGACAACACCGTTGTAAGGACTGGTGGCGACTAGAAATGAAATGCCAGCATTCAAGAGACGAAGCCTGTCTACAACCCCCGTTACCTACTGAACTTAGAAAGAAAGGTACTGTTGTGTCATTCCGCTATGGGGACAGGTGGGAGTTTATACGTGAAACTGGCATAAAGGATGACATTTTTGTGGGACAACAAGATGTAAAGCCCCATCTACGCCGTGGTCACCCGGATCGAGATCTGTACCGTGGAGACCAGATTACCTATGAGCGGCATGCGGGACCCATGGGATGGTTTGCCATAAGAGTAGCCCGCCTTTAAATAACTGTCCATTACTTACAGGACTTGAATTGTAAATAGTTTTCTATTGTTTTTTCCTTTAATCATAAATAATGTATGCTGACCCTTCTTTCCTTTTTGAGCCTCATGGACTTAATGAGAACTCTTACACCGTTTCATGATAATAATATCTTATCTAAAGCGGCCCAGCAGTGATAACAAACACTGGACTGTGCAGGACAACAATTACCGCTAAGCCCCCGCAGTTACCGGTCCCCATGTGGCCGAAGAAGTTAGGAAAGGCCCAGACACTTGAGTCCCCATACCCTGGGCGAATCAGATGGAGGAGGCTGTGACGGTGAGCTTATTGTACCTTTTTTGCAAAAAACGTATAAACCAAAAACCCTGTTTTTGACACTTTTCTGACAGCACTTGCTGGTAACTTGTATTTTTATTATAACGGAGTATTTTTGTGTGAATTTTTTTTGAGCGGATTTTTGCACTCAGTTTGTAATTCAGTTTTGGTGGTGAATGGACGCGGTTATGCAGACGCGTTCATAGTGTGCATGGCTCATATTTGTCTGTGTTTTGTATTATTCCTGCCCTGCAGGATGAGGAAGGTCTCCACCCCTCCTTTATGAGCTGTGCATACAAAAGTTAGCTTCACAGACTGCCCATATCATTGAGGTCCTGTCTGAGTCCTGTTTAGAGGTATGTTCACACATAAGCAGGTTTTAAATACATCAGCTACGGACTGCTTCAATCAGGGTTACCTTGTCAACGGTGAACCAGCTTAGGCTAGGGTCACACTTGGAATGATAATTGCGGTTACCGAATACAGATCCGGATGCGGTAAGCGCAGTTGCCTTTAGACACATTTTTTTCACAAAATGTGTCTTGCAAACCGCAATGCGGTAACCGGATTGCTCAGGATGTGTAATCCGGAGCAATCCGGGGAAAGTATGCTTTGTTCATCCCTGCTGCTGCAGGGATGAACAAAGGGTTAATGTTAAAATAGATGTGGGCAACATGCCTCTAGGGGGTGCCCTTCCCCCCCTAGAGACATGCTGTCCACTCAGGTGGCCATGTGAGGGGTTAATGTGGGCATTTATAGTATTGCCGGCTATTGTCGGCATTTTCAATTTTATGAATGAACCCGGCGGCTCCTAGCTGTGTAGTGGATACAGTACGTAATGTACGTACTGTATGAGCCACTAGCCTTGATCCTGAAAGCATTAACATTAGGTCTATGGGCAGTGCACTGCCATAGACCTAATGTTAATGCTTTCAGGACCAAGGCTAGCGGCTCATACAGTATGTACATTACTTACTGTATGTCCTACACAGTGAGGAAACGCCGGGTTCATTCATAAAATTGAAAATGCCAATAGCAGGCAATACTATAAATGCCCAGATTACCCCTCACATGCCCACCTGAGTGGACAGCATGTCTCTAGGGAGGGTGGGCACCCGCTAGAGACATGTTGCCCACATCTATTATTAACATTCAACCCTTTGTTCATCCCTGCAGCAGCAGGGATGAACAAAGCATATGGCTGCCGCAGGCGTACACATGTGCTTTTGCGGCAGCCGCATGGGCTCCCATAGGAGCCCATTATCCAAGAGATCCCAATTCAAAACACTAGCCATGGCGTACAAAGCCATACACAACCTGGCCCCACCATACATCTCCGACCTGGTCTCCCGATACCGACCCTCACGCAACCTCCGCTCCTCCCAAGAACTCCTCCTCTGCTCCCCCCTCATCACCTCTTCGCACAACCGAGTCCAGGACTTCTCCCGGGCATCTGACTTACTCTGGAACTCCCTGCCCGAACACGTCAGACACTCTCCTACCCTGAGTAGCTTCAAGTGTCACCTGAAGACTCACTTCTTCCGTCAAGCCTACAACCTGCCATGAGACCCAGGCTACCGCCCCATACCTGACATTCCCCCATCCTACTGTATCCTAACCCGCCCCTCTTAGACTGTGAGCCCTCGTGGACAGGGTCCCTGGCCCTTCTGTACCTGTACGTCCTGATCGCCTAGATTTAGTGTACTTGTTCTTGTCTCCCTCATCCTCATGTAAAGCGCCATGGAACCTAATGGCGCTATACAAATAAATAATAATAATAATAATTATAGCAAGCCTGCTGCTGTTTGCAAACCGCTGCGAAAACTGCAGCCTGCATGATTTTTATCGCAGGCTGCAAATCCGGAAGCGGTAACCGGATTGCATGTAGTGCAATCCGGTTTACATAATGGGCTCCTATGGGCTGCAGTTCCTGATCCGGTTTTGAGCTTTTTAACAGCTCAAAACCGGATCAGGATCTGAAATTTTAACCACAAATGTGACCCTAGCCTTATTCTACCTTTTTTGCAAAAAACGTATAAACCAAAAACCCTGTTTTTGACACTTTTCTGACAGCACTTGCTGCTAACTTGTATTTTTATTATAACGGAGTGTTTTTGTGTGAATTTTTTTTGTGTGGATTTTTGCACTCAGTTTGTGACGATGGAGGAGGTTGCAAGGATGGGGGAGGTTGAGGGGATGTCCTAGTAGTGTTACCATCTCTCTGTGGTTTACATCTGGATTCATCCACTTAAGTACCTCATTTCAAACGGTCTATTGTCTGTAACTTTATATATGTTCAATAAAGTGTTATTTTAAGAAACATTAACTCCTTAGTGCTTGCACTTGTTCCATAGATTGATGGAGTGTTTCCCATATAGTCCTCAAAAACATGCCCTTATGGTAGACGGTGTTAACCATGAAATTGTATAGTATGTTGTGGCATGTTACGGTTCTGAAGTTTTTGCCCACTGTGGTCATTGTGTCTGTTTCTCTGTAACAGAAAGAGAGATGCGATAAGGCGATTATATAGTAGTTAAATATTATTATTATTAATGTGGACAATACTAAAAATTACAAAACACAAACAATGTCGACAGTACTGACATTTCCATCCATATTAACAATACCGACAAGAATGACACAATTACACCAACAATACCAACAGTACTTCAGAGTTCACTTCTGTTTAGGCTGTAGTCACACAAACACATCAAAATCAATCATATTCTAAACCAATAAAGTGGGATAAATTTTTCTCACTTGTCATCCTGTCTCACTTTCTGTATGTAATCCATTTTGTTTTACTCAGCAGCTATTAATCTTTAACAGGGCTATTTACAGTTTCCCATCTCACAGAATTGTAATGTATCCATAAAAATCAGATGTCTTACTGATGGTCAATATGGCATCTGATTTTTTATCAACTTCTGTGATTTTTTTCTGCATCCGTCTCATTAAATAACATTAGTCCAAGACATATTCCTGTCTTATCAGATTGCATTTGTCCAATTTATATGCTTGCCCATCGAGTCAGTGAAGAAGCACAATGTCAGTGAGCAGTGGGGTAACTTGAAGTTCATGGGCCCCCCCAATTATTATAAATCTTTAATAGCATTAGTTTTTTCTATAGGTCAAACTAGCCTTTTGGGGCCCCTAGATTCCAGGGCCCGGGTGCGATTGCAACCCCTGTACCTTCTGTGGTTACGTCCCTGTCAGTGACCAGTCACAGGAATATATCACAGGGTGCGTATACGGAGCATGCAGTACATGCTAAATGGAGTAGAGACCCGTCCAGCCCTTGAAATGGACTTCCCTGGTGACATTATATTTCATAATGGGGACAGCATCTGTGGCACTGACCGCAAATCCCACAACCTGATAGAGTCCCGTTTGAGTACGTGCATTGGAGATTCATAAATAAAACATAATCAGAAGTAAAAGGGGATAAAAAGCACGAAGGAAGTTAGAATAGAGAGGGAACAGTACAGAATTTTAAATTGAAGTATACACTGTGTGCAGAATTATTAGGCAAATGAGTATTTTGATCACATGATACTTTTTATACATGTTGTCCTACTCCAAGCTGTATAGGCTTGAGAGCCAAATGCCAATTAAGTAAATCAGGTGATGTGCAACTCTGTAATGAGGAGGGGTGTGGTGTAATGACATCAACACCCTATATAAGGTGTGCTTAATTATTAGGCAACTTCCTTTCCTTTGGAAAAATGGGTCAGAAGAGAGATTTGACAGGCTCTAAAAAAAGTCCAAAATTGTGAGATGTCTTGCAGAGGGATGCAGCAGTCTTGAAATTGCCAAACTTTTGAAGTGTGATCACCGAACAATCAAGCGTTTCATGGCAAATAGCCAACAGGGTCGCAAGAAGTGTGTTGGGCAAAAAAGGCGCAAAATAACTGCTCATGAATTGAGGAAAATCAAGCGTGAAGCTGCCAAGATGCCATTTGCCACCAGTTTTGCCATATTTCAGAGCTGCAACATTACTAGAGTATCAAAAAGCACAAGGTGTGCTATACTCAGGGACATGGCCAAGGTAAGAAAGGCTGAAAAACGACCACCTTTGAACAAGAAACATAAGATAAAATGTCAAGACTGGGCCAAGAAATATCTTAAGACTGATTTTTATAAGGTTTTATGGACTGATGAAATGAGAGTGACTCTTGATGAGTCATATGGATGGGCCAGAGGCTGGATCAGTAAAGGGCAGAGAGCTCCACTCCGACTCAGACGCCAGCAAGGTGGAGGTGGGGTACTGGTATGGGCTGGTATCATCAAAGATGAACTTGTGGGACCTTTTCTGGTTGAGGATGGAGTGAAGCTCAACTCCCAGTTTCTACTGCCAGTTTCTGGAAGACAACTTCTTCAAGCAGTGGTACAGGAAGAAGTCGGTATTGTTCAAGAAAAACATGATTTTCATACAGGACAATGCTCCATCACATGCATGCAACTACTCCACAAAGTGCCTGGCCAGTAAAGGTCTAATAGAAGAAAAAATAATGACATGGCCTCCTTGTTCACCTGATCTGAACCCCATAGAGAACCTGTGGTCCCTCATAAAATGTGAGATCTACAGGGAGAGATAAAAGTACACCTCTCGGAACAGTGTCTGGGAGGCTGTGGTGGCTGCTGCACGCAATGTTGATTGTAAACAGATCAAGCAACTGACAATCTATGGACGGAAGGCTGTTGAGTGTCATCATAAAGAAAGGTGGCTGTATTGGTCACTTGTACAGTTATATTAGTTTACCTGATGAAAATAAACAAGTGAGATGGGAATATATTTGGTTTTTATTAAGTTGCCTAATAATTCTGCACAGTAATAGTTACCTGCACAAACAGATATCCTACTAAGATAGCCGAATCTAAAAAAAAAACACTCCAACTTCAAAAAATATTAAGCTTTGATATTTATGAGTCTTTTGGGTTGATTGAGAACATAGTTGTTGATCAGTAATAAAAAATAATCCTCTAAAATACAACTTACCTAATAATTCTGCACACAGTGTATAAGAAAAGGAATTAGCTCATTAAATTAAATACATAGATTTGTAGTATGAAATGCACCTTTGGTTTCAGACTACCCTTTTAAGTGCCTTTTGTACATATATTCAAGAAACTATATAATAATACCTCGTTTTGACTCTGTTTTGCTTCTTTGGGTAGAAGAAAACGCAAAACAATGTACCGTAATCCACAAAAGATAGAGCAAGAAGCCATCTTTCCGACAAATACTAAAGCACAACACTAGGTGGTGCTGTTGACCTTTCAGCTGAATATTGTAGTCAAGCCACTTGGCATTTCATACACAAGTATTTTCTTTCAGTATTCAGAAATGTGTGAAGCGTGAACATATGCTGCATATATCAAAGCAAGTGAGAATACCTACACTTACATTTACCCTTGGGCTTACAGCTCGCATAGCTTGCCAATCATTCTACAACGTAAAGAGAAATTAACAAGGAAATCTAATAAAGCTTTAGGCAGAAAAGTGATTTTTTTTATATTCATTATTTGCAATTTATAGCTTGATAACACCTTTAGCTGAATTTTACACGTACAGTATTAGGCCAGGGTCAGTCGCCTGTATAACTTGGAAGACAATAGCATTGTAGTGCACTTACTGCATGCAGCTCTCCTAACCTGAGCATTACAGTGTCGTATATTTCTATGCAGCTGTCACACTCAGGTCAGGGGAGCCGCTGGCCAGTCCTAGCATTTTAATGCAATCATTGTGGTGCCCCACTGGTCGGGATGCCATGTAGGTGTACTGCACCCATAAAAGAGAGTGTGGTACTCCTGTGTCTAGCAGATTGGGATGTCACATAAAGGACCCTCATTACACCCATCCACACACCTTAAAGCAGGGGACTTGGGTAGACCCATTGCCAGGAAGACCCAGTGCCGGAGATAAGTGGGTTAGTGGAGAGAGCGGAAGGCAGTGAGTCAGTGAGAGTCTGAGGTGAGCTACTGTGGGGAGGGAGGAGTACAGGACAGCAGAGAAGCCAACGTGAAGGAAAGCAACCCTAGAGGCACCAGGTGTTGCGGTGCACCTGAATCCAGGCCCGATACGACTACCGGCTGAAGGGGTTCAATCCCGGTACGGAGGACCGGCTCTGAAAGCGGTGCGGGTCTTCATCCCTGAGCCGACAAACCGGAGGCACGAGCTTCTGCAGGAAGTCATGGCCAATGCCCGGTGTAATCCCCAAAAGGCCCCGTATAGGTTCCGGAGGACCGGGAGAGGAACCCTCCAGAGAGGATCCGTGGGAGCTTGCCGAGGGCTCTGTGTGTGTGAGCGCTACTGAGAAATAGAGGAGAGAGCACGGTGAAGGACAAGAGAAAAGAGCAGCAGGTACACCAGCGAGGCTCCCAAGTGAGATGTCCTGGTCCTCTTGTGACTACCCAGGCCAGCAGAACCCGTTAAGACTGTAACACCTGTATGCTGCCTGAAGTCTGCAAGTAAAACCTGTACAGAGCTAAAGACTATGTGACATATTTTCATTTGCCTACGCC